>MQRK01213038.1:27914-46350 GCA_001938485.1 Girardia tigrina | reverse complement strand
TGAGAACAAACTGTGACCAATATAAATAAATATTACTCGTACTTATTTTTACTTTTTTAATCAATAAAATTAAATTTTTAATGTGTATACATATTTTTGGGACACCCTGTATATAAATGGCGAAAGACTAATCGAACCATCTAGTAGCTGGTTCCTTCCGAAGTTTCCTCAGGATAGCTGGCGTTTATGATTCCGTAGTTGAACCTGGTAAAGCGAATGATTGGAAGTATTGGGGGCGAAATGCTCTCAACTTATTCTCAAACTTTAAATAGGTTCGAAGTGCACCTGTCTTTAATATTTTTGTTGGAGGTGTACATCGAATACAAATGCCTAGTGGGCCATTTTTGGTAAGCAGAACTGGCGATGTGGGATGAACCAAACATTTTACCACATTTATGATTTTTAATTAAATTTGTTATTGATGAAGTTTTGGAATTTTAGAGTTTTTTTTGTTTCAGACAGAATTATGAAATGACTCTTTTAAATTCGGTTTTTCTGTTGGATTTTCCGAATTATTTTCCGTTGTTTTTACTGCACGTTTTTGAACAATTTGAAAACTTTTCTCAATATTTTTTTGCTTTCCATTTTTTTTCGTTTGAATGGCATTCGGCTTTTTAAATTGGCTGCTATATTTGCTCGAATATTTGTTGCGTATATTTCGAAAAATATTAAATAATTTTTTAAACATTTATTTCCACTTGAAATCATGGTACAAATATTTTCTGCAATAAGCCGGTGAAGTTAGTGATTATGCAATATATATATTATAGTATATATATAGTAGGATCAGGTTATTTAAAAATAATTTTTCAAAAATAAATAAAATTTTAAAACATATTCAAATATTTTCCAGGTATGCTTATAATATTATATATATATATATATTTTCTTGGGCCGCTACGGAACTAAACTAATATTAAGCATAAATAAAAAAATATTTTTAAAATATCAAATAAAACTTAAAGAAATTGACTAAAATAAAAATAAAGAAATTACATTAATAAATAAAAAATAAAAATACTCGAAAAAAGTCTTCACACCAATTGCAAGAATATTCGCGTTTTAATTCGATTTTGCGCGACCACGCCACACAATCGAAATTTCCGATCGTAAATCCTGCTCTTATTCTATTATTATCAACCACCATTTTTCACTGATTGTTGAATTAGAATATTGTGATGTGAATCCACTTAGTTAAACAAATAATTTTGTGTTGTCGGAATAAATAATAATTATTCTTTATTATACAAAAACGGGTTTCAATTCGATTTTTGACTTTTGTATTTTGATTTGGATTTTTTTTTATTCGAATTGAAACTTTTGAAAATTATTAATTTGATTTCAAATTTTTAAATTTGATTTGTAATGCTTAAATTTGGATTTTGAGAAATTATGCAAATTAAAATTTTTATGATAAAAAGGTCGGGTCAAGAAAAAAAAATTGATACTGGAATTTATAAAAGTAAATGTATTGGTCCTTTTAATTTTACAAGTTAATTGAGCAAGGAAAATATAAAGCAAATATAACCTAAAGACATAAAAAACTTAACAAAATTTGAATTTAAATTATTTGAGACATTAAAAAGTATTCCATTTATAATATTCTTAATTTTTAATGCTACATTTTAAATGAGGTTTTCTTTTGAAAATATTATTTTTATTTTTTATGATTTGTCGATAGTTTCTTAGGTTTTATGCCGAATTTTTATATTATAATATATTGTGATTAAAGATTTTATAATATGTAAATTAGATCATTTAAAAAGTAAAAATACTTTAAAATCTTAATTTATTAATGACTATTTTTATTAATTATTTTTTAATTACTGGGCAAATATGAGATCATTTTTTTTGTTGTTAAAAATCTAATTATTGACTAAATTTATATCATTTAGTCGAATTAAAGAAATGAATTCCAATTCAAGAATTTGATTATAAAAGTTATTCCAAAATATAAAACTTTTCATTACAAAATAGCTAACTTTTTACTCTAAATACCGAATAATATTAAATATGAAGATTTACACACAAAAATTTGTATTCATATAAATATTCTATCCAATATTGATTAAAAAAGTTAGATATTTTATGATCAAAATTTTTATTTTTTTACGGTTGTCCTGCTATCATGGGTAAAATTTACCCAAGAGACTTTGTACTAAAATAATTTGTAAAGTATTTACAATAACCTTGTGATAATGTTACGATTCATATTATTTTTTAAAATTAAGGCACTTATATGTTTAATTGACATGATGGGTAAAATTTACCCAACATTAACACTAAACGACCATATTATCCATTGTGTCAACTGTGCCTTGGCAAAGGGCCACGAGATTTTATGGCTCCCCCTGAACCCAGTCCCAAAAATGTAAAAAAAATAAAACTCGTATTTCCGATTTTCCCCTATGTGACTCAGTAGTATGTGATTTTTATTTAAAAAATAAATACGTCACGTCATGACATCATCACTAGTTCTTATTAGCAAGAGAAAATATTGATTAAATAGATAAATCACATTAATATTACAAAAATTTATTTTAAAATATTTATCGATAATCGATCAATCGGAAATAAAAAATGTCACACAAGCGTATTTATCTAAGTGAAACGCTGAAATGTAAGCGAAAAGTTGAACAGAAAGAAAAAGATTTAGTTAACAGTCAGAACATGAATTTGTTTAAATTGGGATTTACTGTAACAACGAACACTGTTAACTATCAGTCGGAATCGGATATAAGCGTCATAAAAACTGACATGCTTTGTTCAGATTCTCAAAAATTAAACGTAGCTTCCGTAGAAGCTGAAATGTTATTTAACTCTGAAGGAATTCATGAAAAAGACAATAGTTGTGAAATTCATTTAATTTATCCTCAAGTTAGTCAAGTGGCTGAAGCGCCTGAGGTTGAAAATCAAAACACATATTTGAATATTGAAGAATCTTCACAGGATGTTCATGACTTTACAAAGATTGAATTTAGTAATGATTGTGCATCGTGGACTAACATTTCTGATAATATTCGTGAATTTTGGCTTAGAAAAGGTTCAAATGATTTCCAACATTATGATGATGATTTCGAAGCTTCGTAAAGAATTTATCCCGATGGTAGAAAGCGAAAATTTTCACGATGTCATTTATACAGAAAACATGTATCTGGTGAAAAAATTTTACGGTCGTGGTTGCTTTATTCACCGTCAAATGGAAGTATATTTTGCTTTACTTGTCGACGAGGACTGGCATTTCGGGGAAATGATGAGTTGATAAATTCTTCCCAAAATGGTAATTATTTTGGAGTTAAGTAACCATATTGATAAATACGGCAAACAGGGAAAAGGCAGAGCATCGTACTTGTCATCCACAATATGCGAAGAATTTATCTAGCTTATGGGTGATGGAGCGGAGAATTGCGGACAAATAATTTTACAAAACGAAAAACTCAATGATTTACATAATTTAATAAAATTAATTCGTTTTCGGTTCGGTCGACTGCGCAACAGAAATACAAACTCGCATATTTTTCATGTCTTTCCAATCGAGAAATGAACACATTTTCGATTTTCTAATGAGTATTTGAGCACTTAAATCACGTGCGATTTTATTTCTTTTTCTTATCCGGATACGATGTATGCTGTTTTGTCGACGTAATTTTCTTGGTCTTCCAACGGCTCGTATGGGAACCGAATTCAGCTCTACCACACCTGATTAACGGAATCACAAAACATAGTGTTAACGATAGTTAAATTAATTGTTGGATATTAGATATTTTAATTATTTAAAATATTTAATATATGCTGTTTTGATAAATATTTTGTTTGAATATTATCAATTAAACAGTGTTTTGAAAATAAACTTTTCGTGTGTTACATTAATATATTTAAAATTAAATTATTATATATTAAAATAAGAAAATAAACAAATATCGTCATCCAAGAATAATAAAAAAAATAAATAATAATAAAAAAATAACATCAGTGTCCAAACCTCGCGAGTATTTTTTTATAACTGTATATTAATTAACCCATAGGTTGGAGAAATAGTGTTAAATATTGTAAATAATGTAAAATTAAATATGCCATAAGAACTTTATTATCTTATAAAATTTCTAATTAATTCAATATCAGAATATAATAATTTACTATGCGGTTTGAAATATGGGTTGAAAGGGCTGTGGGTTGAAAATGTACCTGGGTTGAAAGGGCCGACTATCCCCTAATAGAAATATAGTAAATTTAAAATTAAATTCTGAACCGCTCTACTAAAAAGTTTATAGATGTATATATTATGCAGAATTCGTGAATTGGACAATTTGTGTGATTACCGAATATTTGAACTAGGCATTTTTTCGGAATTCACAATCTATATGATAAAATTTAAATATGTTAAATAGACTACAAATGTAAAATTTTTATTTATAATTAATGTAACTTCTTGGTAACCTATATTAAATTGATTTTTCATATTAAATATATAATTTTTCAAATTAAATACAGAATTTTCAATGTCAATGTCATAATTGAAGTAAAAAATATTTTAAAAAACTTGCCTATTTCTTGAATTCGGCAATTACACAAATTTGGCATAACATATGGAAATTAATATTTTAATAATTTAATTAATCGAAAATTAATCGATGGATGAAGTTTGTTATGAGAGTTTTCAAGACGATGTTTGCAATGACGAGATACAGATCCTCTCGAATTTGCTGAACCAGTGCCAATTCTCGCTGCAGAAGATCGACCGAATTCAATGCAGTATGTCGAACCTGATAATCGATTATCGCCAACAGTTTAAAACCGTTCTCAAAGACATTGATGGAGAAATCAGAAACTTCAATATGAACTTGAACAACGGAGATTCTCGAACGAATTCGAGAACAGATCTCGATAATCCGGTCAAGAATTTCCAAACGGGAGCCGAAGAATTCCGACAGGAGTTAAACGGACTGTCTCAGAGATTGAATAATATTTTTGATACTCTGGCGAAAGCGTAGAGAATTCCTAATTTTAGATAACCGTGTATTGTTTTACACTACTTTTGTTTTGAATAAAAAATGAGGAAACAAAAAGAACAGAACTGATTGTGATTTTTTTTTATTTAATAAATCTATTTTAAACGATCTAAAAACGTATTAATTAAATTTCAAGTAAAAATAATCAATGAATTTTTTGAATTGAAAACAAAAGATACGCTCTTTCAAAATGTGTTTTTGTGATCATTTATTTTGACGGTTTTGCCGTCTTCAGATCAGTGAAATTTAGCTTTTAACTGCTTATACACCTTAAATTCCGACCTATAAGATCCATTTTCATTTTTAAAGAGACCGGTATTTTGTGGTTGTTTCATTTAAAAGTAGTTTAATTTTTACTGTTTAAATACATTACCCGACATTTTAAGGGCTCAAATTTTTTTCTGGCATTTAAAAGTATTTTCCTGATGCAGTTTTTTTATGCTGATTGCGCATGATGCCCTATTTTCACTTTAACGTGTCTAGTTCTTGAGAAAAAACGGTTTTTACAGAATGTTTTCTTGTGATAATCAGGTGCTTCATAAATAAACCAAATTGTCAGTTAAATAAAAACTAGATGTTTTCCTGACATTGTTCAAACGTAACAGCCAGCAGAAGTCAACCATCATTCTCTCATCAGCTCGTCCATGATATAGATTTTTAATAGTGCTGATGGTTTGATGAAATCGTTATCCATGCTCATCACTGATTTTACCCACATGTTTGGGAGAGAAATCTATGGGACCATTTTAGAAATGAATCTTTTGAGACATGTGCACATTCATCTCCTTGATACTGCCATCAATTCCTCCAAGATATCTTTGTAGTCAGGTGAACGATTCTTTCCTAAAACAGGACATTTCATCACAATAACCATATAGGCATATTCAATTTGAAACGTACCTAAAAGTTTTCCCACTGAATTAACAACCTCCTCCCACGATCGACCTTCAACGGTACACAAGGAAGCCTTGAAATGCAGGTTTTTCTTCAACTTGCGAGTGTATGATCCAAAGAAAATTCATTACTGAAGCCTGGCGCTTGACAACCGGGGAAAAATTCATTTTAGTACTGTCATTGATTTACGTTCTTTATCCAAAGCCTTTACGAAATTTTTTAACACGCCCAATTTTACGTGCAAAGCAGGTAATAAGATTTTCTCAACGTGAACAAGAGCATCATATTGTATGCTACTTTGACTGGGTATCCTATTTTCACAGGTTGGCCATATATTTTTGCTATAATGATCTGTCAAATTTGACAGTTTGGTTTCCTGTGCTTGCGATTGGATGGTTGTTGTGGCTTCGAATGTAGATGGGGTAGACTGTGCAGCATCGTTCTGAAGTTCTTGCGTTGCGACCGACGTTTCTATTTGGAGTGTTATGGGAGAATCATGTGTGTCTGTCAGATGAATAGGGTTTCGAATTGATGTCGATTACGTGACTGTAGGTTGGTTTTGACTTCGAGCTAATATGTCGAGCATGGCTAATATGTCGTCGAGGGCCTTAAAAGGATGTTCTTCTTGTGAATTTTGCTTGCTGACACTTAACTCAGTGGAACCGTCATCCTCAATATGAAATGCTGGTTTGGTGTTATTCAAGTGTACTAATATTTCGGATTCATCTTTGAGGATTTTGGCGCTATGTGAAAAGAGTTCAAGTATTTTGAAATGGCCAGTATATGAAGGTGCTTAATCAGTCTTAGATGGGTTTTTTAACCATAAATATTTTGCGTCGTACATGGATTTCGGTAAGTACTCCTTGAAAGTATTATACACGTTGCAATAATAATCATGGTCGATACTATCAAGGTGAATACGAGCTTGATTGATCGCAGCATCGGATGACGAAGAGTCTTGTTCAGTTAATTCAGAGAGAAATCAAATCGCGTGACCATAAACCGTTTGTGTGGGTGTAGAGTTAGTGGCAGTGGCTGGTGTGTTGCGCAAGTCCATGAGCACGAACAGGAGGACAGCGATCCATCTGTCGGTGTGTTCTGCAAGGATATGAAGGGACGTTTTCATTGTTCGGTGAAAACGTTCAATAGCGCCCTTTGATTGTAGGTGGTATGCGGAAGAGTGCACATGAGTGGTTCCCAGTTGTTTAACAAGATCTTTGAAAAATCCAGCCTCAAATTAACGATCTTGATCGGAGATTAAATGTTGTGGAATGCCAAAGCGTCACATCCCGGCGGCAAGGAAAGTGCGACAGATGGTATCTGTGTCAATGTTGAATATAGGAACAACCTTAGGTCATTTTGTGCGTGGATTAATCATGGTTCATCATGAGAAGAACGTTGCACGTCGAATGGTTGCGGGGGATTGGATCGAAGACGTTCTGGGGTAAAGACTGGAGAAAACTCAAATGAGTGAATGGATCGCGATAAACAATCGGCAATTGTGTCATCCTTTCCTGGAATGTGTACTATCGAGAAGTTCAACTCTGTAAGGAACGAAATTTGACGCGTTTTAGGTGACGGATCTTTCAAATTGCATTTTTCTATTAAGAACATTGAGATGATTCTCATTTGAATTTTTATTACTACAACATTTAGAGTCATTACAACTGTCAAAGATCTTTCATCGTTTGACATCGCTCTAATTGGTTTCGTTATTTCTGTCTTTAATCATGATTATTCGAACCATTTTTCTAAATCTTTTAAAAATACATAATTTTAAAAAATATTAATTAAAAATAATAATTTAAATCATTTGTAAATAAAGACACAAAATTATGAAAATGTTATCAAATTATTAAAATGACTTTCATTTTAAATCTTATTCAATTTATTTAAATTTAATTAAATACTTTTCTTTTCTTAAAAAATATTAAACTTAATTTAAATTGTTAATTTAAAAAATAAAAACTTATTATTTTAATTATGTTGGAATAGTCAATCATTGTAAATAGAAAAAAATACCAATTTCCATCTGGGTGGAAGAATCACCATTCTAAGTTCAGTATACTCAAATCAACATACAGCATCCATACATCACACATTCAAACAATTTAAAATATTCCTCACAATTTCAATTTTTATATTTATTGTAAAGAATTTTCAGACAAATTTTTCAACTATTTTCTTAATTAATAATTAATCCGCCGATCTCTATTTTCAAATAATTTTTCATCCATTTAAAATTTCAATCAAATCAAAATAACATTTAATTTTTATATTTTAACATAAAAAATATTTATCAAAATTATTTTACATGTATTTAGTTTTTTTAAAAAAGATATTTAATGTTTAAATTTGTTTTTTATATTTTAATCCTTTTATAATGTTTTTATAATTTTGATTTTCACATGAAATATTATATACTGTTTTTTAAATTTTGCGTTGTTTTTTTTTAAAAAAAACAATTTTTTTAATATTTTACTATTTTAGAAATTTTGAAAATACGTTATATTTAATATTTTAATATTTAATATATTTATATTTTAAATCTTTATTTGTTTTAATCATATAAAATTAATTACCTCCTCACATATTTGTTCTAGAAAAGTCTCAGCAAATTCGGTTTATAGACTCGTTTTCACTCATTTTTAGTGCTCCAAGTTTAATGTTTCACTGTTTTTTGATTATTAAGAACATTTAGATAAGTCTCATTTGAATTTTTATTGCAATTACATTTAGAGTCATTAAAACTCTCAGAAAGTCTTTCATCGTTTGCCATCGTTCTAATTGGTTTTCTTATTTCTGTTTTTAATCATGAATTGTCAAACAATTTTAATAAGTTATTTTTTAAAATATTTAATCTCTAAAAAATATTAATTAAAAAATAATAACTTTTACCATTTCTCAATAAATCCCAAAGTAATAAAAATGTCACCAAATTATTAAAAATGCATTTTAATTTAAATTTTACTAAAAATTATTAAACTTAATTTTAATTGTGAAATTAAAAATATGAACTTATCGAATGATTATTTTAATTATGTTCGAATAATCAATCCTTTAAATTTAATAAAAAAATACCAATTTCCATCTGGGTGGGAGAATCACCATTCTAAATTCAACATACTTTTATCAACATACAGCATCACTACATTTACACATTCAAACAATTTAAAATATTCCTCACATTGATGATGTGTGAACATCTTAAGTATGTCTTATAGTTATTTTTTGGTATCTGGTCAATCGATCCCATACAAATCGGTCTGTTCATATTAGTCGGTAAAGTTGACCGGGCTGTCAATTTATCGGGTAAAAATTGATCGTTGTGAAAATTGATCAATACCTTTAAATTAATTATTAACCAAAATATTAGAATAAAAAACAAAAGCTATACACCAACACTTAAACATTTAATCATTAAAGAAGGTCCAAATTTTAGGGTGATGACACTGAAATAGAGACTATAATCCATAATGAAATCCCTCGGTGATGTTTGTAGTTCGGGCTATACCACTACTTCCAACTTTATTAAGAAATAATAGACCATCGATAAATTTTCTACCGATCAGTTGTCACTTGATCAATTTTCACCCGATCAATTGACAGACCAGTCAACTTTAACCGGCCAATATGAACCAATTAATTTACATGCGATCAATAGACATCCAACCTTATTTTATAACTGCAATAATGAATGCTGTTTAGATAATTAAAGGCCAGCGAGATAAAGAGGAAATTAAAGACTTAAAATTTTATCTCAAAAAACTTTTACAACGAGAAAAGCTTCTTCTTTTTCTCATGTTATACAAATAATATTCAAGTTGGAGTCACTATTGTAGAATTTGAGCTGTCTCTATATACGTTTTCTGGTAGAAGTATACGTATAAACAATCCGATCAAAAAGAACACTACAACACATCCTGTGATAATGGATCTTTTCCAAATGATTGATCTATCCATCTTCTTCGGAATTTTCGGCAATTTGACAAGATCAGTTGAACACATGATAGGATGGCTTGGAGTTCTTATATGAGATGGCAATGACTTTCTCTTCTCCTGTTCTACTTGAAATGATGGAAGAAGTGCTAAATAAACATAAAGTCCTATCTTACAGATAAATATTTTAATGTACCTTCCGTCTCACAATCGCCTTCTGAGGAAATAAAACCATGAATTCTTTGTTGAGCCTATAAAATATAAACAAAGAGAAAGTAATAATTTAAAAATCTTTATGAGAATGTATACGTTATTTTATACTTTATTATTTGGTAAAGCCTGATTTAATATATGGACGAATAATATATCATATAAATTCGATCTTGTTGTTCTTTAAAGCTGTTCAAACATTATAAGTTCGTATTATTTCGTCACATTAACGTGATGTCAAACTGTTTCTTTTAACCGAAAGATTTAATTCCTACTGTAACTCGAGATACACGGATGCGCGCTTAGAAAGTGCAATAATTTTGGTAATTTTAAATAAGACATAATGTATACACTGTATACACTCATTCTAATAATTTTATAAGAGCTGGTTAGTTGAAAGATTTACTGACTTAATGAATCTAGAACACTGATAGACTCAGAATTTTTATCATGTTATGATACATATTTTTATACTTATGACTGCATTCATGGACAAGAAACTGTATAGTATAACACTGTTTTCGTTGAGATTAACTCGGATCTCGTTGTCCCGATTTCAGCATCGATCAGAGAGAGAATTTCCGAGTCTTTATTCGAGATATCGTTAATGTCGAGTGGGGACGGATTCGTCAGGTTTACGTAACAAATATCGAGATCGAATCGATGGTGAATATATTCTCGCTTGTTGTTTATATCAAGTCCAACAATATTTTTCGCATTGGGAAACAGATTAAGATTACCCACGTGATCCGAGTGACAATGAGTTCCAATTACGAAATCGATATCGTTGACGTTGCTCCAACTGTGTTAGTTCAGCGAAAAATATATAATCAACCACCATTTTAGTTATGTATAAAACATAAGTCTCTAGTTCCTTATGCATTTAAGACATATTTATTACCAAATATAAAGATGTGATTTTTAAAAAATTTTATCTAATATACTATTTACTAAAAATATAATTAAACTTAATACTTCTTGTTAGGAATTAATAGTAAACGGAAAATGTTTGAAATATCCACTCGAAATTAAGTTAAATTAGTTAATTAAATATAATTTTATAAAATACCGGTTTAACAAAAAAATCAAACTTTAGTAATTTAGTTCCTCAAATATTTTAAGAAATAATTAAATAAATAGAATATAAGTTAAATGTAAATTAAATAAGAAACAAATTTGTTTTAATATTGACATATTTTTTCCGGGAATTGAAAGTGAGAGTGGAAATTGGAATTACTAGAAGATCAACGCAATCAATCAATTATTCCAAATATTTTTCAATATCCGATAATTAAGTGTCATAATAAATATAATTTAGTTATGGATATTTGTTCTTCTCCGAGTGGTGTTCCCACAGATTCTAACACTTATGAGCTACTTATAGTATTAAGCTCTTATGGTAAGTTCTTAATTACATGTGAATTGCGCGTGACAAATTTAACAAAATAGTCACAAATAAAATTATTTTGAGACATTTTCAAGAGAACCTATTTCAAAGGTCCATGTGGTAGTAGTTTGAAACTACAAGGTTCAAATCGAGTAGCTAAGTGAAGTCCTCTTATGTTTGATAATAAAACATGAGCCTTAAATGTTTTTAAGCCGGAATGCATGTAATTGTCGAACCATCATGGATGTGATGGAAATTAGTAACAATTTTTCAAAAATCGATTTCTATTTTCTAGTACTTAAATTTATTTAATAAAATGCAAATATACTTTAATCAGAGGTATCAATACTTCAGAGTATAGT
Source organism: Girardia tigrina (assembly GCA_001938485.1). Taxonomy (NCBI): domain Eukaryota; kingdom Metazoa; phylum Platyhelminthes; order Tricladida; family Dugesiidae; genus Girardia; species Girardia tigrina. The sequence goes on along the minus strand of MQRK01213038.1, from coordinate 34,549 downwards.
GACATAATTTGAAGTTAAAAATTCTTTAGCGATCGATTCTTTTACCGATAAGAAACGTTTTAGTTTATGAAGGCAAACACGTAGATTAATTTACAATCTAAAATAGTTGTAAACAACTATTATAATTTAACAAACATTTAGAAATATAAATAATTAAAAATTTAATTTATCAACATAAATCTGTTATGCTTTGCCTTACTAAATGAGCCTGCCTAGTCCAATCCTGGCATTCCAAAAGAATTATGACCAGAGAAATCGAAGTCACTGAACCAACTGTGTTAGAAATCCACAATCCTAAATATAAATCCCAATATAACATTATTGACACATGGTTTATGACAACAAACTCAAATTTTTAACGCCATATATTAATTCAAAATATAAATTTTCAATTATGACATTTGGTCTCTTTTTTTGTTACAAAATGTAAACACCATCTAAAGTTAGATTGGTTGCCTCTAAAAACTTATGTGTCACCAGCATTTATTACTTCTTTCTTCAACCTCATTCCGAATTTCTCTAAAAATCCTATACCTGTTACGATTAGTGCACCCAGTCCTTAGAAGCGATCATTTTTCATAAGATATCAGTTCTAAATTATTAGCAAAATTGGTACTTCTTCTTGTTACTCTAATCTAAAATTGTGTCGTTTATCCAAATCTTCATAATCGCTACTAATCTTGTTTTTTTCAATATTTGTACATCAATATATTTTTCTTTATCTATCTCCATGATATAACACTCATGATTATTTTCTTTATACCAACAATTTAAATTAAAAATCTCTGGAGGAATATTTTCATATATCCAATGAAGCACATAAAATTCTACACATTCATGTATACAATTAAATCTACACAATTTATTTTTTCATTTAAAACAGAATTTACGAACAATCAGAATATTCAATATATCAATTTTCCATTAGGGTCGGATATTTACTACCCCAAAACAACATAGAAAATACAACACACGTCATTTTAAAATATCACTCAGAATAAAATAAATGAAAAAATATTTAATGAGTTGGTTAAAATTTCATCTCGTCAAATAATTTATTTAGAAATTTCAAATTTAAAACTGTGATTTCTAAAGTTAAGAAAACAAACGTAATTCAAAACTCTAAATAATATAAAATTGTTAGTATATAATTGTTAAGAAAAAGGGCAATTTCAAATTACAAAAATCAAAACAAAAATATTTTAAAATTAAAAAAAGATAATTTTAAAAAAAGTACAAACAATTTAAGTATTTCTAATTCAATTTTTTTTAATATAAATATTAGTAAAGATGTTGATCATCATCAATTCTAACTCTAAAATTGAAGACAACATAAACGCAACTAACATGTATAATGGATCCATTTTACTCTCTACTAAAACCGGAAGATTAAAAGATGTTTTAAAAATATTTTAAAAAATAATAGTAAAACTTTAATTTGATAGATTCTGTTATGTTCGCTGTAATAAGAAATTTATTCACAATTATCGATTTGTAGGTAATTTATGGTCTAAAATAGTTCATAGATAATAACAACGCAAATAGTTGTAGACGGAATTGTAAAAAAAACATTACTTTTACCTTTCAAATACTATTTTCAAACTAATTTTAAATCAAAATGTACTAATAACCATATGCTAGTCTTATTGACATTAAATAAAATTGTCTATTTTAAAATTATTGTGTATATGTGGTAACGTCAAAAGGTCTGTAGACTCAACACTATAAAGCAAGAAATGGAATTATTACTGAGTGTATTCTTAAGCGTGTGTTGGAGAGGTTATAGGAACATCCCATACTTTTTCATGTAGCATCCATCATTATAAACGCACAAATTCTACAATCTGACTAGGTTTACTTTTATACCAGTCAGTGGGCTTTTTTCGGAAGAATGAGATCATTGCTTGCATCATTTTCTCTTTGACTTTAAACTTTTACTCTTTCAAATGCTTGTATACAGAAGAATCATCTATGAATAGAGAGGAGGATATGAAGTACCATATGAAGTACAATAATAATATGAAGTACCCTACAACGACACGTCAAACTATTTTCATGCTACTATCACAGCATTTTTATCTCCAATTGCTCCATTGTGTCTCTACTGTTTAAAAAATCTAACCAAATGCAACCCTGTAAACAAAAAAATGTTTCAAGACTTACATAGGGTTTCGAGAAAATTGGTCGAGTTGATAAGCATCTATGCTCATTGAACAAGTGTTATTGAAAAAAAACCATCAAAAACGTGAAATCTGTATTGGAAACACACTCAAACACAGATGCTGACAGATCTAACAGCCTTCAAAGAGTGATTCAAGAAGTGAATGTTCCTAAATCTGCAGTCCATTAAATAATAAAACAAATATTAAAGTTAAAACCATATAACGTCCAAGATCTCAAAGATAAAAAAATCTCTTTAATCTGCTTTATGAACAGACGAGGCTCATTTTAATTTGATGGCAGTTTGTTCACCCTGTAATAACCTCACAGAACACATACTGTTTTTTTGGTGATTCTATTAGTCATGTATTTAGTTACGTTTAAGTGCCTTGTCTTTTTTGTGACATGTTATTTTGTCTTATGTCAAAATTTCGTTGTTCACAGTTTATTTTATTTTTTGTGTGACCTCTTTCTGTTGACGCGAGTATACGTGAGTTGTACATATTTTGTAAGCATGTATTGGCGTTTTGAATATTTCAGTTATATTTAGTTATGTAATTTCTTGATTTTTTATTTTTATTTTTACTTTTGCTTAAACTGCTATTATAAAGATTTAAAAAGATTTATTTTATTTGTTAATTTAATTTTTATTTTTGATAACCCATTGTTGCAAGGGTTTGTTTTTTTATTTACTCTATTTATTTTTATGATATTTTATTTAATAATTGTCATAGGAATGATGAATTATGAATTTAAAAAATCAATTATAAATTGATTTTTAATTCATAGTTATTTAACTATTTACTTACCTCAAATGGCATTTCCGATTTATTTTGTCGAGTAAAAAGAAGAAAAAGGTTCCGCCCAATTCTCTCTAAAGAATGCTAACAAATTAGATCACTATCGACCTCTAATAAAGAGTGAATCCGGTTTCGAACTATTAGTATGAAAAATTCGCTCATCTTGGTTATTTTGACATTTTTATTAAAGCGAAATATTTGCTAATTTGGTTTATCTTTACGTTATTTGTTAAATATGCTCGAACGACTGTGTTCTTTTTGTTCTTAAAAAAGAAAAAAGAAATACATTTTTCTCGTTAAAAGACATAGTGGTTTAAACGTCTCGTTTTTAGCCCTGTACTAAATTCACTCAATCCAGAGATTTAGTACAGCGTTTTTCTTTTTATCATTATTATCGTAAAACCTCCAATTTGCTTCTTAGATCAATAGACAAATTTGGGGTTTTACACGCCCGTTAAATGTATCATATGGTCTGATACCAATCCTCGTAAGATGGCAGTAATATTTTGTACATCCTCAAACAGCGACTGTGTATGTAGGTTTCAATTCAAAATTTTTGCTTCCTCCTATATTTCCTTCATGATTCAGTGAACGATAATCCTAATCTTAAAAGGAAAAGATGTTTCTGAAGAACAATATTTCATCAAAACGGTGCTTTTTCGCGTGTGAAAAATAACCTTAAGGAATTTCTATTGTTTCAATTCACTGAAAGAATAATCAGTAGACATTTTAATATGGCCTCCACATTTTCCCGATCTGTCACCTAAAGATTTCTGGCTTTGTGGTACATTGAAATATTGACTGTATCAACGAAATTCAGTGAACATTAAAAAACTGGAATTGCTTATTTATGATGAAATGTTCAATTTATTCAAGGATGAGTTAGAAAAAGTATGTTCACACGTATAATCTCGATTACACGGTGTTTCTGAAATAAATGAAAGGGGTTTGAAACATTTATTAGTTTATTAAAATCTCATGTTATCTGACAATAAATTAAATTTTCTTGATCTATCTGCCTTAATTTTTAATAAATTATTAGCATTTTAAATCATGAATGATTTTATAAAGATTCTGCACATCTTTCGGTAGAAATTCACCATAACAAAATTTAGAGAGCCAGTGTTGATACTGTCGAAGTTTTAAGGAGTCTCACATAAAACAATCTTCTTATGAGCTTGAACAGTGGTAATCATTCTGCGAAAATAATCCAACAAAACATGATGAATATGTTAATTTTAGTTCCCCATTTCAAATCTACACTAAATAAATTAATTAGAACAAAATCATTTGATATTTTAATTAAATATAGTCTGAAAAATGAGGTTTCAGAATATATGATTGAATTTAATTTTACCACATTTTCTTACTTTCTAGCTTGAATATTTGGCAGTAGTGCAAAATTCTATGACTTTTCGACAACCCTATACTGTTTTTTAAAAAAATCTCTAGATTATTAAAATAACGGTAAAGTGTAAATACGACACTTAAACACATATTGATAATAAATATTTTGAAAATAATTGTTTCATTTAATACCTTTAATTCCAATGCCAGCAACAAAGGCCAGAACTATTCCCAGGGGTAAACTGAGTAAATAAAAAGCAAAAAATATGATTAAACAACCGGAAAACTGACGTCCACAGCCTCTTAAAGTTGCTGAGCAAACACCCTTAAATTAGTTTTAAAATTGTCTTAATCTTTATATAATTACCGAAAAAGGATCCGTGTACAAAAGTATTGATATGTAAGGTAAAGTATTAATCACCATGTCGATAACTTCTCTAATGCTAAATTAATTTAGGTTGGGTGTATCAAAAACTTACGGTTTATCAGTAAATATATATGGAATTTGTTTCTGTAAAATCAGGATACCTGAAGCCATAATTATGGTTGCTATTCCTTGTTGAGAAAAATTAATTATTATATTATCTTCATTTTTAACAAACCCGTAATCATGGCTCCAGCGCGGTAAGCTAGTTTAGCTTGAATAGGTCGGTTAGCGCCTAAACATTGACCAACACGGATATTACTGGCAATTCCGGCTCCATAATATATCTATAGAGAATAATATGTTTACAACTGATAAAAAAGTTCTCCAAATGAAAAGAATATTTATTAGATTGTATTAAAAATAACAGCGGTTATCAAGGGTTAAGTTAAAAACATTATATCTCAGTTTAGAATAAACTTTATCAAATAAAATAATATCCGTAAGTATTGATACATTATAGTAAATGTAATATGAGTTCAATGTTTATTATAGGGTAATTGCGGCCTAGATACCGGACTAAGTACTCAAGAAAATAAAAACTACATAAGAACATATGCTCCCAAATGATCAAATATTGAGCCAGAAATAGTAATTTGATAAACTAATAACGATGTACAAGTTTAATAAATGTACAAGTTTACTGTTGCTGCAAAGTACTTTGTTTTAGATTACTTGCATTTTAATATACAGGTAGTCGTCGACTTACGACCTATGCAACTTACGACCATTCGACTTTACGACCACAATCGCTAGCCGCGGCGTACGACAGTGCATACCAGGTCCTGGTAGCACTACCATATATGCGTGTACCATTTCAACTGTAATCCCATCTGTCTTAGATATTTTTCATCAAATCCTCCCAAGATGTCTACCAAGAGGAAGTTGTCTTTGTCTACGCCTGTCTTTATCTACACCAGCGGCCAATAAAATGTTTCCTACATGTCTATATATTTGTATATGTTATGTTTTGCAATTGGAAAAATGTTTCCTATTGTATTTTTTAAACCTGTATTTTGTAATTTTGCATGTTTTGCAAATATTAAACCATTTGTACCAGTTGCACAGTACTGTAAATATAGCCTACTCAACTTACGACCAAATCGTATTACGACCGGTCTGTCGGAACCAATCGTGATCGTAAGTCGACGACTACCTGTAGTCATGAAAAGCAATGGAAGCCTTTATTTCGCCTCCAAATCATTACAATAAAGACTGAAATAAAAATAGGGAGGCCCAATCTCCTGTGAAATTAAATATCCCTATGTTATGATTTTAAATTATTCTTGAATTATTTTAACGGTATGTTAATCTTTAAATTTAAAAATTTTAAACTCGCCGAAAATCCTCACAGTATCTCTAAGGAAGTTATCATGACAAAGATTTTGAAAAGAAGTGAAACTTTTTTTGACTATTCACAAAAGAGCTTTTGAAGGTATTGATAGTAATAAACTGTTTTACGAAATCTAGGAAAAAATATTTAAAGTTAGGAATGTTGTTAAATTTTACAAAAAATCAAATAACAGAAATGAAAATATTGTACAAAGATATATTAACGTAGAATTTGATCTCTACTTTACAGTTGATTCTGGATTTTCTAAATTTATAGAATAGTCTATGCTGTCTTTTTATGCCATTTTTTAACATATTATTTCACAGAGTACTTACCATAAACATAAATGACACCAGTTGCAGTATGATCGACTGTGTTGCTAACTCCGTGGTTCCAATTAGACCTACAATCAATTACATTTAAGAATATCTTTTAAATATTATTAAAATTTTTTAAAAATTATTAAAAAAATCTCCATTCAAAATATTTATTAAAACTTTTTCTTAATATATGTTTTACTAGTATTAACAACATCAATATGAGGTTTGTAACATTTATTAATATCACAAGC
>MQRK01213038.1:0-18600 GCA_001938485.1 Girardia tigrina | reverse complement strand
ATTACAGACGACTATCGGGATGAGTCCAGCTGAAATCATTTTCGGAAGACGCATTAGCAGAGAGAAATGGGATGGAAAAAATAGCAAGACATTTCAATATGAGCGGGACCAGGAGCCTATCACGCGGAGACAATTCTTCCTAGGAGATGATGTATTGGTAAAAGTAGAATCTCGAACAAAAGATCAAGGGAGATACGATGGGCCATATAAAGTAGTTCGAAAAGTACATGATAGAAGATATGTTCTAGAACATATGTCTGGTAAAACATGTGAAAGAAATGTTGAGAAAATTAAAAAATTCTTGCATTTGGGGGTGTAAGAGAGTGTTGTTGTTAATTTTTTAATTTTCAGAAATAAGAATTTTGGTTTTTAAAAATTTCGAATTATAATCGAAATTAAAAAAATAATAGAAAATAGAAATAAAAAAAAGTAAATTTGTTTAAATAACAAATTTAAACTGTTGTAGATTAATAAATTTTTGCAAGTTTTTAATTTGTTTTGATTTAGAATGGAAGATATTTCCCAACCTAACAGAATCATTTTTGGGATCAATCAGTGGTTTGTGTTAGATTTTCTTCTTTCCTGGCACAAAAAAATATGATGAGGCCAGTTTTTCGTATATGTTGTGAAGTCATTGCTCGGCTGACCCACTCGCATTTCAAGCAGCAGTATTTAGTGTATCCGAGCTGCAGTCTCTAAAAAATTGCTACCATTTTCAAATCTGTTCACATACTCCAGTTATATTCGCTGTAGTTTATTCAATTCAATATCATTTTGCATTGTCATCTGTTTGTTGCATTTAATCAGAATACACCACTGGAACAGATGAATAAAAATTTCCATTATTAAGTAAAAAAGATTGTGCTGACATCTAAGTGCAGAAAATAACCCATCAATATTGTTGAATCAGTTCTAAATAAGAAAATGTAAAAAAATGTTTTTTTTGCGTTAATTTTGGTATTGCATGTATATATGTTAATTTTTATATATTTTACGCTTTACAAACGAGATCCAAGGATGTTAGAATTAATAATTGAATCAATAATATATATATATATATCACAGTTGGTCTCTTTCGTTGCTATTATTATTATTATTTACGCTAAATATCAATCATTCTATAAATTGGTGTCAGAAATTTCCAATTTCAATTAATTATCGACAAAAAAACAATGAATTATTTACCAAATGTTCTAGTTTTCATTGTTATCTTATTCAATCGCATCCGATTCCAACAAAAAATGGAAAATTCGATTCTCGGTCGCATCTCGATGACACAATCCGACATGCAGCGAATTATCCGCTCTATCGAGGATCTCTACTACCTCGAATTCGTGTTGGACAAAATTCTGATCATCGGCAATCTCGAGGAGAGTAAACTGCTGCAGCACATGTACACAGCCAATCTTTACACGCACCACGACATTCATCAATTAATAAATCCCACCTCTCACATAACAATAGTCGTGGTGCACCACGACATTCGTATCGAGTTTAACAGGAATAACGTTATTTACCCGTTGATCTTGACCACACAATCAGATCCGATCGATCTGACCGCGCTCGTGGATCTCAATAAATTGATAATGTTCACTTTCACGTACTCGGTCATATTGATCGAGACAGAAACGAGAACCGGCGATCGATTAGAGCAGATAATCAATACGACTTTTTTCCGGTTGACAGTTGAGATCCACTGGATCTCGATTACTAACTTTCTCGTACTCGTGTTCATCTTGGTCACGTTTATCATGTTCATAATCAGCCGAGTTTTGAGACTGGATTTCGTGAGATATAATCGATTGATTGAGTCAAATGAGTCATTGGGAGACGATCAAGACGACCGTGGATGGAAGGTCGTTCATAACGACGTGTTTCACCCACCATGCGGCTGGCTCATGTTTTCGGTGATCGTTGGGACTCACTGTCAACTGTCAACTGTGCACGATCCTCACACCCAAGTTGAAGAAATTATCCAGCAAAATTCTCGTAAAAATAAACTTTATAAATCCCCGTCTGTTAAATAGAAAAATGCACCAGAATTTCGGAAATTGAGTCCAAATTGTAGATCGAATACCGATTCTGAGAGCAGTGCAAAAAATGACTTCAAATCAGAAATTGATATTTCGACATTTTGTAAAGCTCATTGTATCTGTTGGAATATCAATCACGATGATATTATTCCTCTACAAAGAATTTAAGAAGTCATTACTGATTTTGGTATGGATAATTAATCCCCCTATTCATCTTCTTGTCGACAGAAATCAACTGAATCCGATACTGAACAAACATTTGAAAACCGAGATACCACTATCAATGAGCCTTTTCATTCACCGACGGAGTTTCTAGTGGATGAATCGATTGTTGATATCCGTCTTGAATCCCACAATAACCCAATCGAATCTATCGTTACCGAAGAAAATAATATCGAAATAGTGGAAACAATTATTGACAGTAATCAACAATGTGAAAAGGTTATAATTAATGATCCTTTTAAATTTTAAGATATATTATGTTAATTATACATATATATATAAGCATTTTATTTGTGTATCGAACTAACACAACAATAACCCATAGTGTCTTAAAAATCACACAAAAAACCTCTAAAATTATACATTAGGTCACACAACCAGAAAATATATTATGTAGAATTACAAAAGGATACTACAGTCAAACAATTATATATATTACAGAAAAAATAAAAAACCAACACTATCTATCTACAAGGAGCAAACTACTCCTTTTGTCAAACAAACCATTGGCAACGTCATTACCACATTCCAATCACCACTACGTTGACATACATATAAAAGAACGCGGATGGATGGAAAATGAATGGGACACTAACGTTAAGCACTTCACCCCCCCGTGCGTTAGGTTCTTTTTAGATTCCCAACAGTCCGCGACCTCATGGCTTCAAATTCACGAGAGTTGGACCACTGCATCCGGTTTAGGTACTCAGATCCAAAAAGCATATAGTCCTCTTTCACTATTACCCCAGGAATACTTGGCTAGAATAACCAACTTACCAACTATCTTAGCAAATACTTCAGCCTACAAGGACCTAAAACAAGCAATTATTTCGATCACAACACCATCACAACATCAATTACTTCAAACTTACTTCAAATCAAATTCTATCGGCACTACCCTTCCATCTCAATACTTAAAACAGGCCAGACCGACTTAATGGCATTATAAATCTCGATTACAGACGACAACATTTTCAAACAACTATTTACTAGCGCGTTACGGCCGCAACTGCAAATATTGTTATCTGTCATTCCTCAATCGATTTCCGTCGTAGAATTGGTAAAAATTGCGTACAAGTCAATAGAGATCACTAGGGCTAACCAAGAACAACCAGCTTTAACAGCAAACATTAGCACACAACCATCAGAGATCGAGATCTTGCGTTCTGAAACGCAATCACTTAAGGACGCGATAGCACAACTAAAAGCCAGTATCGCCAAACTACCCACCTATTCTAATCGTTCTCGTGCTAAAAGTTCACAACGCGGTCGCTCCACTTCATGTGGACCACTAATTTGCTTCTACTATAGTAAATTTAAGGAAAACGCAAAAAGTTGCTGCACAGGCTGTCGATACTTCGACAGTAAAAAATTTAATCCTTCGATTTGCGTGTACCACTCGAAATTCAAAGAGCGTTCCCGCAGATGCATTCAACCATGCAACTGGGAACCCAATTCATCCACAGGCAACTCAAAAACACATTTAAAATAACGTGCCCAGCGTGGTCTTCGGTAACCGAAGGCACGAGCTTAAACCCTGTCTCGCTGATAACAATTTCAAACATCATTCTTGAGTCACCCAATATTTTCTTTGTCGAAGCCACAACTCATCTTTGTTCACACACACCAATAAACTTTCTTGTCGATTCAGGCTGCGCAGTGTCACTTTTGCCTCTGACATATAAGCCCAAACACCTCAACCATGATCTGACGACATTACGAGCAGCTAATGGCTCACCCATTCCAACCGCTGGATCTTTTCTACTATATTTCAATCTACCAGGATTCAATCATTCCTTCACGTGGCCTTTCATAGTGACTAAAGTGCAATTACCAATCCTGGGAGCTGATTTCTTTTCCCATTTTGGCATCATCATCGATTGCCAAAAGAAATAACTCAAACCACAACTGAAACACAAATCTGAAATATTCGCTTGCGAGACAATTGCACCAATACTGAAAACACAACTCAAGCAAAACTCAAGAGCGACACTAACACAAAAGAAATGTATCTCGTTTATCAACGGAGAACCTAACATTCCACCGTTCACATCAGGCTTACCACCAGATTTGCACCTGTACATCACAAGTTCTTGCCCAAACACAATTAGGAAGTCAAAGTCAATCACTATAAAACCCACCACGAACTCCACCATTATCACGAACTACCATCCAATTAAACAAAAACTTCGAGAACTTCCACCCGAATCCGCATGAGCATCGAGCAAGAGTTTCTCAGTCTTGAAAAAGAAAACATTATACGACGTTCGTCATCTCCATGGGCAACACCTCTGCATATAGTGAAAAGGAAGGACGGTTCCATCAGACCTTGTGGTGATTACTGCAAACTTAACTCAGCGACCACCCACGATAACTATCCTTTACCCCTTATCACAGATATCTTTCATCGTCTCAACGGGGCAACCATATTCTCTACCATTGATTTACGAAAAGCCTACCACCAAATTCCAGTGTTAATGCAGGATATACTCAAAACTGCAATCATCACGCCGTTTGGATTGTTTGAGTACATATCTATGCCTTTTGGCCTCAGGAACTCCGCTCAAACATTCCAACGACATATTGACAAAATTCTTTCAAATCTCGATTTTGCTTTTCCTTATTTAGACGATATCTTAATCGCATCTTCAAACACAAAGAAACACGCGGATCATTTTAAACACTTTTTTTACCCGTCTTCACCAAAACAATTTACAAATAAACTGGAACAAGTGCCAATTTGTAAAATCATCGGTAACTTTCTAAAGACACAATATTTCGGATAAAGGGCATTCACTTTTACAGGAACGCCTTAGTTCCATCCAAAATATGAACACTGCAAATACCATATCCGACCTTCGTAGTTTTCTCGGAATGGTTAACTATTGCCATCGGTATATACTGAACTGTGCACACTTGATAGCTCCTATCTCCACAATTAGGTCAGGATCCAAAACTCACTTATTCGATGGAACGACGAACTAATAAACACCTTCGAAAATGTAAAAAAATCATAACGAAACTCCACACATTAAGCTATTCTGTAAAAAACGCTCCATTACAGCTACTGACCGATGCTTCCAATTTAGCCGCAGGAGCTGTTTTACAGTCAATAATCAATGGTATACCACAACCAATCGAATTTTTTTCGCAAAAATTTAGCACCACAGAACAAAAATATTCCGTTTTCGATCGAGAACTTCTGGCGATTTTCCTAGCAGTGAAGCATTTCAAACAATTCCTACTTGGTAAACAGTTTCTGATCAAAATAGATCACAAGCCACTAAATAGGTTACTTTACATGAAAGAACCTTCTCCACGACAACAACGACAAATTTCATTTTTATCTGAATTTGACTTTTCAATCACACACATTTCAGGCCTAGATAACGTAGTAGCAGACTGCCTTTCCCGTTATGTTTCTTCTATAGAATTCCATATAATGTTCACCATAGAAAACCTCCAAGCAAACAAACCTTCAGCAGCTGGATCTAACGAAATTTAATAATATGAAGACCATACAAGACGTTATCTACGACACTAGTTTACAAGGTATATTACGCCCCATTCTCGCAGAATCACTTCGTAAAAATGTTTTCGATTACGTACATCAACTTCACCATCTAGGGAGTTCAAACACATATAAATTATTACACACAAAAGTAATATGGCCGTCAATGCACAAGGACGTGAAAGAATAGACGAAGCAATGCATCCCCTGCCAAAAATATAAAACACATAAAAAGCTACGACCACAACTTCATCATTTCCCGCTAACATCAAGATTCGAAATAGTTCACATAGATCTCTTAGGTCGCCTGCCACCGAACAGAGGTCACTGATACCTGCTAACCATGATAGATAGAGCAACCAGATGGCCCGAAGCAGTACCTCTTAAGGACATTGATTCCGACACGATTAGTCGAACCTTTCTGGCTACATGGGTATCACGCTTTGGCGCACCAAAACACCTCATTTCAGACCAAGGACGGCAATTCGAGTCCGGTCCTTTTCGCGAATTAGTTACTAGGCTAAGCACAACACACGTATATACTTCCGCATACCACCTTCAATCAAATGATATGCGGGAACGCTTTCACCGCACGCTAAAAACATCACCACGTATCCTAGCAGAACAAACTCCGAAATGGATCGATGTATTACCATTTGTGTTAATTGGATGGAGAAATACCCCTTCTACAAACAGTGACACATCACCAGTTCAATCACTTTTCGGAACATCAATCTGTTTCCTTTCAGAGTTCACGGAAACAAACACAACACCATCGGATAACAAAATTCAAACAGCCAGAAAACACTTAACAAAAAATCGACAAAGACAACTATTCTAGAGTCTCAAACTCCTTTAAAGAGTATTTAACTAAATCACTTTATGACGCAAAATATCTATGGTTAAAAAATTAAAATACTACCGGGTTAGCACCCTCTTATTCAGGTCCGTACAAAATATTAACTCTTTTCTCCCACAACGCTAAAATATTAAAGAACGGAGAAGAAACAATCATACACCTGACAAACGCAAAACCTTCATTCTTCATCGACGATGAAGAAAATCCAACAAGAGACAACAACTCCAACTCAAACAACAACCACTTCGATCCCCTGAAATATATATTGTCAATGTCGTTACCAAACCAAACAGAAATAACTTACACTGGCCAAACCTGCACACAATCATCATCATCAAATAACATAGATAACCAAAATCACTTACAACATAAGCACACAACACAACATCTACAAGAAGTAGACACACTTGTGCCACCTCTCCCGACTACTCTTCAAACTAGAAACATTCACAAACAACTCCGATTTAATAAATACAGTAAAGTACACTATTACAGCAGGACGAGTAGGTTGAAAACAACATAAATAGTCTTTTTTAAGAACCGGGGGGACTGTGTAGTGTCAGTTCTAAATAAAAAAATATAAAAAAAATGTTTTTTGCGTTAATTTTGGTATTGCATGTATATATGTTAATTTTTATATATTTTACGCTTGTTTAATTATAATAAAAACAAACGAGATCCAAGGATGTTAGAATTAATAATTGAATCAATAAAATATATATATTTCATAGTTGGTCTCTTTCGTTGCTATTATTATTATTATTTACTCTAAATATCAATCATACTATAAATATCTAGACAGAAACATATATTATAACTATCTGAGTCTGTAAGTACTGAGTTAAATTCTCTTGACTATATGGAAAATTGAAATTTTGGTTCCAGGTGAGAGAAAATTCCATCTTACAAACTTGAACCCTGTAATTCAGTATCTCTCTTTGACAATCTCAAATCTCGGATTAAATCGTTTAAATCAGGTTGATTAATGAAATGAAGATTTCTTAAAATGAAAAGCTCAAAGGCGGTATCATTGACACGATCAACCTTTTCCATGTTTTCAGCTGCAACTTCGTTTAATTTATCTTTATCCAAGAAGTCTAAATACTTTGGTTCTTTTGGCACAGGAAGGAAATTGTCCTGTTGTACAGGTGTCATTGGCGATGATAAATTGGAATACTGAAATATTTTTTTGCAGAAAACCCAGAAATATTTGTTAGTCAGTGTAGTGATCCGATAATCGATAGCAAACAAAAAAACTGACTTGTTTAAATAAATTAAATTAAAATTATTAAACGTGGGAAATTCAAATGTGGTAAAAATGTCGATGAAAATAAATTCTTCCGATTTCTTACTTTTTTAATTTTTTAAATTGTAATCGAAAGAAATCGAGCGAACCAGAGTTACCACTGCGTTGTTCAGCGAATCGGCATCTGGACAATCCACTTGGATGCATCGAGTGGACCACCGACCGATGCGACGTCGCCGACAGGACCAACACACTTCGGCTAGCCACTGTGGGCCGTTTGCGGCGCCGACGCGCGCTGGAGTATCGACTGTTGGACATTGGAACCGACCGATCATGTCCGCCAGCGACAATTTCCCGCACAATTAAGAGGTGCTGGTTGCCGCCACTCGGTTCGGCAGTCGGTACCACAGGCAGAAATAACAGTATGTTACATGATCCTTATGTTCATGTCATACCATAGGAATTGCAAATGGCATGGAGTTTTTAGTACCTTTATGCCATGCTCTGAAATTAAAATCACATGTTGTACAGTAAAAATAATGAGCTCACGATTTGTTCTGATCCTCAACCTTACTTCCGAAATACAGCTTAAAGCTCTTTCTAACTAGAAAAATAATGTTTCATTTTTGAGTCAGAATTGAATTCACCACAGATTTAACAAAATATTTCAGCTTTGTTTCGACATTTTCTAGGCGCTTTGTCGATCAGATTTCAAAATTCTCAGAAAACAACAAAAATTGACTAAAATAATAAAGATAATAGTCATTGTGAGGAATGTTTTGAATTATGTGTTGACATTGTGCATGTTGTATGTTGATTCGGATTGTGCCTCTNCTACACAGATGGATGATTGGTATTTTCTTTGATTCCTACTAATTAAAAATAATTTAATTTAATTTTAAAGTAAAAAGATTTAAAATAATTTTTGAATGTATTATTTATATTTTAATGTAATTTAAAATTTGAATATATTTTAATAATAATTTTAATATAATTTTAATAATTTCAATAAGCACATATTAAATAATATGTGCTTTTTTAAAAATGTTTAGATTTAATTTAACCAATTAGATTCTTTATAATTAATAATTTTTATTAAAAGATTTTCCTTTATTGAAAATAATTAGTATGAATTCAAAAATATATTGATCAAGAAAAATGTCAAATAGTGAATGAGCTTGTGATAATAATAAATGTTGTAAAACTCATATTGATGTTGTTTCCGCTTTTTGTAGCAAGCATCATATTACCAATAATAGAGTTTTTGTTGAATCTGTTTATTAACTTTGAAAATTGATTTTTTATATTATATCATATGCAGAAAGATATCATGAGGATGTTGGACGGATGTATTTCACATATTTCTGAAAATAAAAATAATTTTTAGGATTTCAAATTAACTTTAAGAAATTTTAATACCAAAATTATTTTACATATATTAAAAGTGTTTCATTTTCTCATGAATTTTATAAGGTTTATTAGATATGTTTGAGATTAAAATGATGAATATAATATTTTGAAATAAAAAGAACCTGGGCGAATATAGTGTCACATGCCGATATCATCCCAGAGCAAACGCACCATCCAAGAGCTGTAACAAGCTAAATTGAGTAAAGGTAAGTTGGATAAATGATTCAATTCAGACTAACACTCATTGCCAGACCAACCCCTTCCAATTCAGTGCTTGTCAAACGTCCACAAAACGAAGTGGTTTCAATGATTAATGAATACTGAAATACATTCGTTATCATCTGAAAATGAGCTGCTAAAAACCAATTCCTACAATTGCATTTTATCTTACGACTGGAAAAGCCATTTTTGTGTTTATTTTAACTTCATCAATGAATGCTTCAGAAAAACACAAAAATTTCGAGTTTGTCGAGGGGTTTAGCTCTTCTGATACAACTAGACGTTTTTAATGACATAAATTATAAAAAAAACAAAAGAAAACAACTCTCAAGACTTTCTTCATGGGTTGATAAATGTGTTTTTTGGAATACTTCATGCTCAGCTTTACTTCTCTCGTTCATTTTTTAGTCAAAATTAATTAAGTGATAACTATTAAACCTTTGATAAGGACTTCAAGAGCTGTTGGTGTTTATTCGGCATCAGCTGATCTATACAAAATGGTGTTATTATTAAATATAGTAAATTAAAAAATAACTACTTAACTTATAAGATAATGACAATATGGACAAGAGTATAAATTAATCCTTTTTATTAATGGTAAATAAAAAATATTATTTTTTATCAATAATATATAAACAAATAAAGAAATAATTTAATAATGTATTTTAAATAAATATTAATTTACAAATTTGAATTATGGGATGTTTTATGATAAATTTTAATTTTGAAGATTATTCCAACCTAAAAAGGTGGCTGTGAGTGCTCTTTGACCGCCTTTGGTTCTTTTTCATTCTCAATACAATACTCCACAACAGCCTTATATGGAAACCCACGTTCAACATTAAAAAACAGAATTTGTAAAGTTTACGATGCAAAGAAAATTCATGATACAGACCAAAGAATGAATAATGAAATATCAAAGAGAAGACAAGGATGATAAAAAGAAAGTAGTTATCACAGAAAAAGAAAATAATAAATCACAGCTTCGATCTGAAGAAAACCATGACAGTAATAAAGAACTTTTAAAAACTGAATCGATGAAACAAACGTAATTCCTTTCAGGGTGATCTCGGTTGGATTTCATGAAGTTTGGAAACTGCAAAGTATGCAATTGTTGCAAATGTGAAATGTTTTGGGAGCAAGGGATTTTTAATTCCAACAGAAACGAACACAACATTAGGGTAACATGAGACAGCTTTTATACAGATACACCAGTTAAGAAACAATTAAAAGAAGAAAATACTGAAGAATACAAACAAATCATTAAAATTCCATATTCTGAAGGATTTAGAGCTTTTAAGAAGAGTATTTGTAGAACAATAAGTAGTGCCAAGGTAGTCTCTGTCACACCCAAAGTTCAAAGTTTCCTCTCATATAAATCGAAAACAGTTTGTGGTTTGCAATCTAATCTAGTATATAAATTTAATTGTCACGGGGGTCAAAACTAGTACATCGGACCGCTTTGTACTCTTCAGTGCTCTTCAACCTACCATTAAAATCTCCTCCAATTAGTAGTTCCATTTTCTTTTCTCTAGTGAATTTCTTCTCCTTCTCGATCTCCTCCTGTAGCTTCTGATAGAAATTCTCTTTTTCCTCATGTGTATACCCGCAGTCCGTCGGGGCATACACTCCGATTAGTATAATTAATTTCCTGATGTACCTGCGAATAAAAAGCCGATTATTAATTGGTCTTATGAGGTGTTAATTTAAATTTGCATCTCACCAGAATAATTTATTATTTTTTTAATTTAAAAGGTAAAATATTTTAATGTTAATATGCATATTAAATATTTTAAAATTAAAAATGATATATTAAAACAACTATTAAAAAATCAAATACATATTTAAAATAAAATATGTTTTAATGTGTTTTTTAAATATTTTAAAAATTATAAATGATATAATAAAAGAAAATTAAAAAAAATTAATTATCTATCTAAAAATAAACAATATCTTTTTAATGTATCTATTAAATAAATTTTGGTGTAAAAAATGAATTCTGATATTGATGTTGCAACCACTTCTCACAGGTATAAAATCCAGTTTGGTCGGGTCATCTTCTCTCATCATGAGCGCAACTCCTCTTTCTCTCCGTGTTCCAATTGCACAGGCACTGTGGAGAATTCGCATCCGTTGTATTCAGTAGTTCCATGGCCACAGCAGTGCGTTTCGGTCAGGAAACACGCCTCTGTTTTCGTTTTTTTCAGAGCCTCATTTATTGAAAGTATTTTCTGGTCGTTTAATCCTCGCACATTCCAGGTTCCCACCTTAAATACTCCGCATTTGGTCCCTGTGTCGTCGGAACCGATGGAGAGCTTAATGACTTCGGGTCCTTCAAGACCCCTTGTTTGGGTTTTGAAAGCGTTCTACATATCCACAGACAGGATTGCTAGCCCTGTAAGTTTCGTTACCATATTTGCCTAGAGACGGACTTTAACTTATCTAGTTTCCCAGGATCAACGACGGGGAGGAGGGTGACACAGATCCCACTACGCCACTGGAGTGAAGAAGTCGGAGAACGGAGAGCTGCTTACCGAGAGGGTGATATCAAGTGGACTGCGTGTTGAAAACACTTTATACAGGAACAAACTTAGCCAGAGAACGAACTGGACTCACCCAGTAACACCTAGGAAGTAATTACTGGATCTCTTTCTTATTGAAATCATGTAGTTATATCTGCCAGACTCCGAGAAGAAGGAAAAAGACCGAGGAGGCTAAGGAACGACAGAAACACGCGCAAACACAAAATGCATGATTGAGAAGCAATCATGAAGAAAATAGAAATGATAATCAAAACATTTTCACATCTTCAATTTTCAGGTACCGATTGGAAGTCTACCAATCAAAAGATCTGCGATGTGGTCCGAGGAGCAAGCACAAGATCAAAGCAAACTTCCCTGAATCAAAAGTGGATATATGGTCACCTAGAGGAGTTAAAGTTTCTTTCAGGAGAAAAATGGGTGAAACGCACTGAGTTTGTGAGGAATAGAAATAACGACACTTTTTCTGGGTGCTAATTCAGCAGAATACTTCTCCAGAAGAATATCAGAAGATGGAAACGTGAAAGAGTCAAGGCTCTAGGCGAACAAATCGAGAAAATCGTCAACAATGACGGAGAAGGAAAACTGAAGGAGCTCACTACGGAACTAAGTATCCTCTGTAAATCACAATCGAAGGAGAACACTCCGTGTACTCCTTCGAACCCTATTTGGAACAAAAAGCTAACCAACCACTTCAATAATCTTTTTACAGCCCCATTACAGCAGAAGGAACGGACTGATATCGCTGGAGACACTCTAAATCTCGATGATTTGGGTTCTCCCCCGACTAGAGAAGAAATAGCAGAGGCAGTGCAGCAGTTGAAGAGTGGCACAGCCGCGGCATCTGATGGATTGATCCTTGAAATCTATAAGTGGGGGGCGTGTGAAAATACTAAGCCTACTGGAGGAGAGTAGGGGGGAAATTGGTATTCTCCCCACATGACTCCCCGGGATGGGTAGCCCGTTGCCATGTCAACGGATCCGGTTACCATAGCAACGGTTCCGGTTCACTTGGTAACGGTAACTAAGGGGCGTTTTTCATAAGCAACGGATACAGTGATTTAAGGTAGTTGTAACCATGGTAACGGTTACCGTATTCATAGCAACCGTGACCCTTTCCTTAGCAACCGAAGAAACAAGTGTTATTCGATTGCTGCTTAGTGGTCAGATGTGCTAATCGATATTTTTAAAGTGCTAATCAATAGTGCACATTGTGCCGCACATTTCTAATGTGCCAGCACAGTGCTTTTTTAAGTTGCACATATGCAAAAGTGCAAAAATCAATACATTTTTTTTAAAAGTGCTAGTGTCAAAAGCGATATCGTGTGTTTGATGCACATTTTAATTCTCTATCTGAATATGCAATTAGAAATTTCATATATTGATTACTTTTCCCTATAATTAACATAATGTCCAAATTTACACAAAATGCACATCGATTTTAGAGACAAAAGGAAGCAGAATATCAAAATAGTGCTGATGCACTTGAATAGAAACACATATAAGGACATTCAAATTCCACATCAACATTTTCGAAAAAGTGCTGATAAATCGATTTTTTCGAATATTTTTGAAATTCTCAAAAAAGTGCTCAAATATCAATTTTTTTCGTATATATATGAAGCCCCTGTGATATATGTATGTTGCTTACCATCAAACAATACCTCATGAATAGCCTAATGTCATCATCAATCACAAGTACCATGGTTACCGTAACCAAGATACATAACCTTTTATTTTACATGTAAAATCTACATGTATAAAACTCATATTGTACTTAAAACTTGCATAGACATTATACCTAACATGTACATGATCTGCTAAAGTAGATGAGCCTATACATCAACTATTATGTCAACGTATTGCACTCATAATGTCAATGAATTGCATTCATTATATCAACGTATTGTATAGTTAACATTTTATAGTATATAATAAAAGTTGTTGTTTACAAGTTTATGAATAAAGACATGTATAAGACGAGTATTTTCAACAAACATTTATTTACATAGCATGTACAGCTATAACAAATATGTACAATGTATAATATACACAAGATTTTGAATGAAGATACAACAATATATTTGAAATACAACTTACATAGTTGTAAACAAAATATAGTCAAAAACACGTGTAACAAAATCCTTATAGTTTAAATCTCTCAAACCGGTGATAACAATTTTCCTAGAACTAAAAACATTTACACATTGGATTGAAACAAGTTAATCTCAATGAAGGAAACATTTCATGTTCATAATGATTTGGAGTAGTCTTTTTCAAAGAATTGATATTAATAGGCTCACTATAATCATACGTCACTGTAATGGATTGTATAGTAACGTTGATGATATTGTAAGGTAAAGTAGACGGATCAATAGGTTGTTTACATCCCATTATTCGACAATTTCCGTTGCGGAAGAATATGCTGGTGTACTCCGGAAAGTGTACAACACATTGACATGGTTTAGTATCAAAATGGAGGTCTTTCAGACAATCTCACATGATTGATACTGTGATGAATTCTGATCCTAAATAAAATGAATCAAAATAAATATGAGACTTGTTGGAGTAAATACACAAAGCAATTCAATTGTAAAGATACTTATTGTTGCCCGTGTAAAAAAACCGAGAAAGAAATATTGAATGAGTACATTGAAGAATGCATTAAGATGTGTAAGAACAGCAAAGATACATTTTTAAGGTCAGACAACCGAAAGATCTGGTGTCTCGTCTTCATATGCTTCTTTCATGTACCATTCCTGCTCGTGTCGAATTGAGCTAGAGACTTCCGAATTTATCAGACCAATGAGAAGCGCGCGGTCCTCATCCTCTCATTGCCATATATTCGATCATTTTCGCTGCTTATGCGGCTCCACGAATCGCAACTGCCGTTGTTGAACCCTACTACTTGATCCTGACTACCTACATCAAACTCGAGAATTCGGATTGAACTTCCGTGATTGACAATGAGGCTATTTATAACGTATATCACAGGAATCTCAATATACAAAGTCGGACTTTAAAAGAATCTCAATTGATTAATCAATGGAATTGTCAGCGCAATTACTGAATATTTGAGATTCAATGGTGCCCTCAATCTGGATCTGAAGGAATTACGAATGAATATCAGGGGGTGCACATATATGGGCATGGGTGATCTAGTCACCTTTTCAATTGCCCTATTCATGAAACTTAGACTTGAAAGACGTTTGTCTGGATATTTATTTAGAAACATAAACATGATCCACTTAGCAAAAGTCTGCTAAAAATCAGAAAAAAATATAACTTGAAACACTAGAAGCATATATGAAGGTACGTATGATATAGTCTCTGAATTATGGATGCATTTATACTTTAGATAAAATATATGGCCTTATTTTTCATGATTGTCCTTCATTGAAGTGTGTTCCACTGACAAGACTACCCTACAGTTTATTCAAATAGCTTTTTTATGTTTTGATCTATTTGCACTTAAATTTTTGATTTTAAATTTTAAGAAAATATTTCATATTTTTGGTAATTGTATTTCGAAATTTAATTTTTAAATTTTGAAGAAACCATTGAACGGATAATTAAAACATTTTCTATTTGAATAGTACTTTCAATAAGCACGCCAAATCACTCGATATTTAATAGATGCAGATAAACAAATCACTTTAAGTAAGTTATTTATACATTAATGCAAACTATCGTACCTTAGCTACCGTAATTAACAAAATTAAAATACGAAGTTAATGTTTACACGAACTGTCAAATTCGCTAAGTCATCCAAACAGTTCCCCATCGGTAAATGGGAGCAACAAAATGTATTTGTAAACTAAACTAAATTGAATATTTATTGAACTGATCATGCCATTAATCGACAATTGAACGCTGTTAATCATTTATATTTGATTAACGCTTTCATTATTTTATCAGTTTCTAACTTATGAAGATTGGTCAGTAATATGTTATTAAATATGCATTTGTGTTTATAAATGTAGTACCAAGTACAATTCATTCAGTCTTTTTCGATTTTATTGTTATTTTCCATTTTTTTATTAGCTTACTTTATATATATATATATATATATATATATACAGGGGCGAATCCTGGATTTCATTTCTGGGGGATATTGATGAACATGATAGACTCACACACACACTTACATCGTTAAGAATTTTTTTTTAAGAATTCCCATATTATTTATAGTTTAGCAAGAATGAAGAGAGGCTGGACATATAAAATACAATGTATTCTACATTAATTGTAAGTAATAAAGAATTTATTAACGATAAGAAAAGCTAAATTTTTATTAAAAAGTCATATCGTCCTTTGTATTGCCCAAATTCTTCCAGTACTTCATCAGCACCGACTGTAATTTCCCAGTGCATTCGATAGCATCACCCGACCACTTAGATGGTTAATATTAATATGGTACTTCTCGTATTTGTATTAATTAGGGTCAGAGCAAAAAATCTTCTTTCTTCTATAGCAGTTATCACTGAAAAAGTCAGGAAAATTTGTAGAAGTTTTTACAAATTTGGAAAATAGCGGTTATCACATTGACAAAATGCTTCCAACGCTGTCGCTGACTGGTCTTTGGGGAGACGGTGAATCTACTTTTCCGATTAAATTGAAAACTCCGATGGCGATTACTACTTATAATTGTCCAAGCTTTTAAAAGTTGATATCGATAACTTTATGACAGTGAAAAGGAATGAGAGCTTTAAATATTGAAAATATCGTTTCGTGATTAACAAGCCTTTCACAAAGTATTATTCCAACATTTTCAAGAAATATGTTGTAAAAAGTCGTCCTATAATAGTCTTCAGATGAGGAGAACTACCAAGAAAGTCCATACACAGAGCGCTGAGTATTTTAATAAAATATTTATTTCCCATTTGCTAAAAAATAATAAGAATTAATTCATAAATCAATTTAGTTTAGAATGCAATCTTACGAAAGCTTTGAAAAAGATTGTCTTAAGGATAATCAAAATGTTGTTTAAATAAAAATATGAAAAGTCAAATTGGTGTTCTTAATAATGGGAGTAGCAGAAGAGAGGAAAATCCTACTGGTAACACTCTACTTGACTCCAGATGCAATTCTGAAATACGAGAAGGTCCCAGGGAGTACTTACGAAGAAAAAATGCGAGTGGCATTTTCAAAAGAAAAATTTATTTTAGATTTGATGAAAGATCTCATAGAGTTAAGGGTAGGTTGTGGTGATCCGTCACTTGCGTTCCGCAAAGCAGATGAGATAATCGAAAAATTAGTGGAGAAAAAAAATTTAATCAATTTAGTCTATGCTAATATGATTGACGATGATAACGGCGATCAAGAGATAGCAATTCGAGGTGCAACAAAGGCAGAGGAAATAGAAAACATACAAATGAAGATGTATGAATACGGGAAAAAGAAAAGAAATTCACCGATAGCAGCATATAACACAAGGAAAGAAAACGATTGGAAAACTGTGAAGAATAAAAGAAGAACACCAAACCACGGAACGAAGAAATAAAGAGAGAAGGCACAAGTCAAAATTTTAAAGTCAGAAAATAATTTGTTGGACCTACCATGAGGAAGGTCATGTTAGAAGAGAATGTCTGAACGTTAAGTGTTGCCACTGTCAAAGAAGAGGACACCTACGAACACAATGTTATGAAAACTCAAATAGATTTAAAGTACGATATCAACGGAAGAGGGACAATAATCGAAATCATTGGAATGACCGGAGAGATAACTCTAATCAAAGATATAGATAACGACCGGCATAGAGGAATAAGAAACAGAATTTGACGGAGTTAGACGACAGGGATGATGAAATGGACAGGAGATAAGAAATGTCTGATAGAAGAGAATACAGCAAGAGATTATTCTAGAGGTAAAAGAAAATCCGGAGATGAACAGGGAAACGAGGACGCATGATCACAATGAGAGGTGATCAGTGTGCTCGATTAGGAAACTAATGTAAATGTATGTTTGATTGTATGTATGATTTTACATATGGAAATATTCCTCAAGAGATTTGCGATCTTGAATGTGAAAATATTGGAAATCAAGAACAGTGTAATAGCATGTGTTGGGAGCGTTGTTGAGTTCATAAAATTTTTGAATGAACAATCTTATCAAATTAATAATTAAACAATTACATTCCGTAAAATATTGTTATAGATATGTTAAAATAGGATTTTCAGAAATTTAATGTAAAAATAATTTATGTAAGAAATAAAATAAATTTTACGATAGGTTTATCAAAAGATTTATGTAAAGATTTATTATAAAGTAAAAAAGTTAATTTCAAATTTGATGAAAATATTTAATTGAAATAAAATCAAAAGTAATATAAAGTTTAATATTTTATTTACGAAATGAAGTAAACTAAACTATTTTTTGTAACTTTTAAATCGAAGTAAATTAAAAATGTAATTGTAATTTTATTTTGGAAATTTTAATGGAAATCAAAATATAATTGTAAAACTATTAAATCGATTTAAATGAAAATGCGGTTTTAATTTTATTTTGGAAAACGTAATTATTAATGGAAATATAATTTTATTTTTTATGTAAAAAAGGGG
>MQRK01213020.1:10495-27187 GCA_001938485.1 Girardia tigrina | reverse complement strand
GGTGGTAACGAATGCCCATTTTTCCCCTACTTAATGGAATAACCAAATTTTTGCTCGCCCAAATCGCAGCGTAGATCACATTACCTCCTACAATGTATATATCTATTTTAGTACCCATTGTTAAGAATGTTTGATCCTCTCAATGGACAATATAATACAAATCATTTGTAAAATAATTCCTTATGTCAGGTTCAAAACATTTTATAATATAGCGGATATTTTAGCTGTGTTTTATTCCTTTTTTGCAATTTAATACTAATAATAAAAATAATTATAATTAATCGATTGCTTATAAACGGTGCTTCATTGGCAATGAGCAAAGTGCGCCATTACCGGCCTAATTATTCGGAATAATATAATCACCACTTTCGTTTGATGCAAATTGTAGGAAATGTTTCTACAAAATATTTATAGTAATAAAAAATAATCTTTATTCGAATCATGCGCATAATAATAATTATTATTATTAGGTGAAGAAATGTCCTTTTAATTATTTTAATGTTTTCTGCCTAATAGTTCTTCTGCTAAATGAAGATATTTTATATAAATATAATATGCAGTGGTCTGAAGGTTTTGAATCCCTCTATCATAATATATATTACAATTTGCATTCGAATGTTCCTTGAATGTTGTCCGATTATCTCGAAATTCCCTAAAAAAACTTTGCGCATTGTCACGATATTGAAAAAGTCAATAAGCACTGCCGAGAGTTACCATATGGATTGACTGAAATTCAAGATCAACGATGTGTGGAGACCTACCAAAATGTGCTGCAAAATCCACGTGTATCACTCGAATTAGTAATTGTGACGAAAATGATTATATTTTAACAATCCAAGCAAATAAAATAAATAATTCTGTCCAGAACAAATGGTGGAACCTACAAAAAACGTGATCTATTCTTATGGTAGACACTATTGTTCGATTAATGGAATTTCAAAGACTTAATTCTCTTAGGGCTAGTTCCAAAGGGTTGAACTATCAAGATTAACCTCTATTTCTACATATTTGATCAGATGTATGTAGCGCTTGTCCAAAAAACACACTACTTTGATAAACAACCTTTCTACTATAAAAGGCTCAAAACAACGTATCGTCAGGAAAATCCTAGAAAAGATTAAAAATCTTGAGGCTTTTGAATTTCTTCAACGCGAAAGTTTAGTCTAGACATTTTGTCATCTGATTACATTCTTTTCCGTTCCGTAACTTCAAAAATATTGGCGATGTTGAAAATGGAGAGTCGACGTCAATTTAGCATGACCAATTGTTGTGTTCCCGAAAATGGATGTCTAGAGTTTTTCGCCTATAAAAAAGTGATGGTACCAAAACGGTATTGATTAACTTACTGATAGATGGATGCAAGCCATTATTTTCTAAAAGTTTTCAGTTTGAATCTAGATTATTTTTAGCTGTTGCAAAATATGTTTAAATGCTTTAAGAAATTGGAAACAAATTTTGGTCCAGTCAAACATTATTGATAATTATATATATCAATTAACTGAAATTTGTGCATAAAGAAGGAATACCCAGCAATCATTATGATAAGGAGTGTATACTTTTAGCTCAGTGCAGGTAGACACACATTGTGGACTTTGCTCTCTCTGCCGTCAGGGCCAGTGTCATGGCATGTGTGTACAGACTTGGTTCTTTCTGCCATCATTGTGTGAAGTGCATAGGTGTCACATGTTTGACTTCACAGCAAGTCATTTTTTCTAAACCATTCATACAATGTATGGGAAGTGCTTATCTGATGACCTTTTGAGTGTCATTTACAGAAAGCATGATGAGGGCATATCCCTACGAAAAATTGCGGAAGACCTTTCCATTTCTGTTCATGCAGCTCACAGTCGAGTGCCTCATTCTATGAAGCAACAGAAAAAGGAAGTGAGATAGCCACGAGTGAAACTAACAAGTGAAACTGACCGCCACATTCGTCTATACATGAAGCGATAACGATTCCGCAGTACAACTAGTTAGACACGGGAGTAATATAAAAATGAGGGTAGTAGGATAAACCCCTCACCAAAAGAAAAAAAGGTCTTTTTGACCTGATTTTTAATAAATTTTTTTTATTTTATAAAATTTTTAAAATAATCAGAAATCCATAAAAAAATGATTTTTTATTAAAAATTTACAAAATTTCCCGAATTCCATAATATTATTAAAGAAAATGAATAAAGAAATCGAAAAAAATCGTATGCCGATTAGGTATACTGTCGTATAGCTATTCTTTTGAATAAAAATTAAAATATAATATAAAATAAAATATAATTTACGATTATCCACAAATGTTTAAACTGCATTAAGTAGAAATGTGTTCCTTTTTTTCCTTCCATGCTTTATAATAAATTATAATATGTTAATAACTATAGATAATAACTATTTAATTGCAAAATACAGTTTGAAAAATTATTATAAGCAAATAAACGCCATTTAAAATATATTTTAGGATAATATATTTCGACGGTTTAACCGTCATCATCAGATCACTGATTATGTTCTTTTTTATTGCTTTTATATAAGAAATAAATGATTGTGCAATCACTTACGTAAGTCTAATCGAAAACTCTTAACAAATTAGTTGAGAGTGCTGTTTGAACATTGCTTTTAGGATCGCATGATCTTATCAACAATGCTTCAATCAATGCTTCACATGACACTCTCTCCCAATAATTTTTAAAATGCTTGCACAAAATCTTAAAATCATTTATGCTCATATTACATTTACACGTTTTTTTATGCTCAGCAATATTACTCTTTTCCCCTTTTCGACTGTGTTCTTGGACTCGTTTGCAGAGATGACGGGCAGTCTCTCCGATGTATGTGGCATTGCACCCATTACAGGTGTATTGATAAACAATGTCCGAACACAATCCTAAAGGAGTATTGATTTATTGCAAAACATATTCTCAGCTTTAAATGATTGAGAAATAATTTTTAAATTTAAAATGTTATTTGTTGATTTCAAGATCGAATTCTTGAGGTGTTTAAAACCCTCGGAGTAAGGTAAGCTTAGAGTATACTCACTTGGGTAAATGTATGAGTAAATGTATGTAAATGTAATATGAGCATAAATGATTTTAAGATTTTTTGCAAGCATTTTAAAAATTATTGGGAGAGAGTGTCATGTGAAGTATTGTTGATAAGATAATGTGATCCTAAAATCAATGTTCAAACAGCATTCTCAACTAATTTGTTAAGAGTTTTCGATTAGACCTACGTAATTGATTGCATAATCATTCATTTCTTATATAAAAGCAATAAAAAAGAACATAATCAGTGATCTGATGATGACGGTTAAACCGTCGAAATATATTATCCTAAAATATATTTTTAAATGACCTTTATTTGTTTATAATAAAAAATAGTCATCTTTTTTTTTAAAATTATTGACATGAAAGTTTCTATTCTTCAAAAGATAACAAAAACATTATGTTGATCAAGTAGAGTTCCGCCAGCATAAAGAATGGATAGAAACATTTTTTGTATTTACTAGTTCGTTTCAGATGACGAAAGTTAATACCTGAAAGTTAGTTATAAAATAAATAAATTTTAATTAACTTGTTCAATGAAAAACTGACAATATTAATCAGAATAAATGCATTAAATGTAATATTCATTAGAGAAAAGAATAATAATGATAAGCAATTTTTTGTTTATATTGTCAGGATATATAGATATCACATGACTGATCAAGTGAATAATAGTCTTAAAATATTATTTATATTTTGAAAATATTTCTAATTTAAAATGTAATTGAAAATACCTTTATGTGATTTGGAAACATTTTGTTTTATTTGATTAATAATAACGGATGAATAAATAAAACAAATGAAAAAGTCTTTCATCGAAATAAAGCTGCACGTTGCCTTCGTCTGATATCAGAAATTTGTCTCTTTTTTATCATTTTACCGCAAATTCTGTTTTCATTTTGAACGGATCATACAGAATTAATTATAAAACTTATTATTAACACTTCCACTGGAGCGTTTGACAATAAAAACAATTATTTTATCTAATGAAAATAGCAAATAATAAGTTATATTTACTAAATATTATTTATATATTATTTACAAATACTTAGGCTGTCCCAAAAGTCCTCAGGTGGCCTTTAAAAACACACTAATATTTTACCAAATTTAACCAAATTTGGACTGAATATTATTCACACTGTCATAAATACTGTGTTAAAATTTCAAAGCATAAAATTTGAAACTTACCAAAAAAATAATATAATTAACCAACAAAAAAAATTAGATGCAGCGAATTTAAAAATTTATTTAAAAAATATTTTAAAAATGTGTTAAGCAACAACATATTCACCATTGTTGTCAATAACCAACTGGCAATAGTTAAAAAGTTTATCTAGTTGATTTTTTAATGTTTCTGTTGATAAAGAATTAATAAAGAATTTACAAGCTTCTTCAATTTCTTCTTGTGATTTGAAAACATGATTTTTAAAACTTTTCTTCATTTTTGAAAACAAGAATCTGTCACACAGATTAAAATCTGGACTATAGGGCGATTGATAATTTGTTTAATGTTTCTTCTTTCAAAAAAAGAGTTGTTTCTTTGCTAGAATGAGGTATTGCATTATCATGCCACCACTTATGTTCTTTTAGCTTGATGCTGTTAGATCTAAGTTTCCGCCATTTTTAACCGGTGTCATGAACAAAGTTCACATACGTCTCGGAATCAATCTTGGTACCATATAGCAGTGCTTTTACATTAAAACGTTTGTTGCAGGTAAAGGTTACGAAAACAAGAGATTTTTATCAGTCATTGGCGATGGCTTTATCACCTTTGGTGGAACAGCATTAGAAGGAATCCAAACTTTGTGATCTTCTTTCTTTCCTCTACCTTGGAAAAAGACCCATGTCTCATCCTCGATCGCTATGTTGGAATATGCTTCATCACCCATCTGTGAAATTACATGGCGTATATGCTTTGCAGTGTTAATGCGTTGTTGTTTATTAGCAGCAGAAAGTTCATGAGGGACCCATTGGAGCTTCAATCAACCCATTGGACCCATCAATCACTTCTTTGACTACTTTAATCTTTTCATCGTCTATTAATGACGGCCTGCCACTTCTTGATGAATCGTCGAAGGACGTCCGCTTTTCTTTTTTAAAATCAGTCAACCATTGTTGAATAGTTTTCAGTGCTGGATGATTTGCGTCTTCCCATGCCTGCTGGAGTTGCAGAAGAATTTCTGAAGCAGAGAATCCTCTTTTACTTTGAGTTAGAACAAAAAAACGTTGGCAACATAAAGCTTTATTCTTTGAATTATAAGTAATTTTGTAATTATTCTTGAACTAAAAGCTTAAATAAAATATTTAATTTATTATACAAATCATAATGTCATTCCTAACCACATAATGATTTTATTAAACGATCCATTCTCGCAAAATATGTGTTTTTCGTTATCTTTTACTATATTTACTTGTTCTGTCACACTTTTAAAGTCCTACACCATTTTAGTCTTCTCCTCGAAATGCTCCTCTATCTTCTCGACGAAAAGGTCAGGTACGGCGTCCTTCACTTTGTACCGGCTCGCTTCTGTCAGGTCCTAAAATAGAGATGACATCCGACTAAATTCTTTTCGTAGTAGGTCTTTGTATCTAACTATTGTTTTATCGATTGTCTTATACTTGTCTTTCACATCTCAGTAAAAACAGACAAAGTATTATAATCTCTTGTTTGCGTTTCGAAATGTTTTTACATTGTCGCCTTTCCAGAATTTTTCAGGAAGCAACTGCTTTGAAAAAATATTCATCGTATTGTTATTTGCTCTTAATTTTCAAAATTCGATTAAGAACTCATATTTATCAAAAGTTTTAATTTTAATCATCCTTTTTCTTATAAAATTTATATAAAGTTCTTGAATTTATGATTTTTTAAAAGAATAATATTAACTTTCTTTTCTTTCTTCTTTTTTTACCGTAGCCGTGGGGCCGTGGGTGCACCCAATTATGCAAAAGCCTTCGCCACATCTCTCTATTTGTAGCCTCTCTTCTCAGATATTCTGTGTTCAATTTACTTCATTCTTTTTATTCGTCTGTTCATTGTCTCTTTGTTCTTCCTCTTGGTCTTTCTCCATTCACCTTTGCTAGTTCTTGTTTTCTTATCTGACGTCCGTAGAATTTGAGCTTCCTTTTCTTGGTGGTCTTTTCTATTGATTCCGGTCTTTTTCCTAGTAGTTCTGTCACTCTCATCCAGACAAAATCGTTTGTCTTCTTTTCTTTCTACGCTATCATCAGCATTTTCCTGTAGCACAACATTTCAAATGCTTTACGTCTATCCATGCTCTTCTGATTTATTGTCCAATTCTTGCATCCATAGAGGAGTGTTGATCAGACAATATGGCCGTGGGTGCACTCATTTATTCACAAGCATTATGATTTGGGTTTGAATATTTTTGAGTGTCTCAGTAGGCAAGTAACCAGGTGGTTCCTATCTTCTCTGCAGGTATGGATGACCGTTGGCTCTATGGAGCTCATCCTCCCTTTGCTAGGTTTTGTTTTTCATCCTGCTAGGTGTCAACACACTCTCTTCTCTCAGGTTGCTATGGGCAAGGGAGCCGGTTTAATCGCCAACCATTCGACCATGAGACATGTATTATAGGTTTACATGGTACCTACAGCAGATAGCTTGTCTGACCTGACCTAGAAAGATTATAAAACAGTATAAAAAATAAAAATATACTTAATCTAGTTTTATTAATGTGTAATCCTTTGTCAACCTTTTTTCAATTAATTTAGAAAAAGCATTAAAACAATTTTTACTAATTTGTAAATGTGACTTCATATAAAAATATATGTAGATAAAATTATTTAACCAAGATTTAAATTTATTATTTATTATTTTTTTTGATTTTTCTAATCAATTTATTAATTGAATTAATTGGAATTTATTTTTTCTAAATTTAAAAGAAAATTATTTATATTTTCGAAACGATAACGAATTGATAAATATATAATCGCATCAATTGTGTTTGATTTCGCCATTATTACACGACTTAAATTGTTTTAATCATTGATAAAATAAATCACTCATAATAACAGCTCAATTATATATTTATCTTTTATATTTATTTATAAAATATATTACATTTAAATTATTTTTATCAAATCTTGTTCAATGTTATATCGTGATTTTACTATCAGGAGTCGTTCTCCACAGACTGAAACTAAATATTTATCCTTTGATAAATTCTCTTTTCTTTTACGTCTTTATTTTGATTAGAACGACTCCGAGAAATGAGAAATTTATAAATAAAGGAAATGATTATTTTGACTAAAAATATAAATAATATTTTTAAAATTTTTTTTACATTTTTTTATTAAATTAAAAATTTTAATTGTTTTTTTTTCGATCGCATTTTTGGAAATATTTTTTTTCAGGAAAATTAAATTTAAAAGATCCAAAATTTGATTATTGTGTTTCATATATGCAATTTATAAAACTGGATCAAAGTCTAAATATAATCGATAATTTATAGATTAATTATTATATAAATAATTACGATACACTTCAGCTCTATTCTTGCAAGCACGGTGGATTTGTTTATTTCAATTTTTAAGACAACTAATATAAACAGTAAGTAACAAAAGAACATTTATTAATCTGCTTAAAAAAGTGACTATATTAATTCGATTAAACAATAAAATGTCAATTGATAGGGATAATTTAAACAAATTTAGCAGCACTTAGAATCAGAGGGCGGCTTGACCGATTTGTTTTGGCTGTTCAACTTGACAATATCGTTGTCCTTCTTTACTTCCGGGCCGAGGCTGATTTCCAACATCTATCATTAATTAATTAATTATTAAATATAATAATAAATATACTATAAAATATTATTAAAATATCACATCAAATTTTATTTTATTTTTTTTAAATTTTAATAACCAAATAAATCTTTAAGTAAAATAATAAAAATCAAATTCTAAAATATTCACAAATCAAAAAAAATAACATTAAAAAGAATAAAATTTGTTTCATCAAAATGTTTTTCTACAAAACAAAATTCTGACGCAAATTTCATTGATATTTCTTTTTCTTTATTTTGAGATTAAAAAAGAAGACATTCTTTTCTTTAGAAAATATAAAATAAAATTTGTTTTATAATAAAATATTTTCTTAAAAAATAAAAATTATTTATATTTAGTATATAATATTGACTAAAATTCTCTTTCAAAACCAATGATATGCACTTGATTAATCCAAAAGGTATCACACTTGGTGAAAAGGAGAAATATTAGTTCATTGATTTTGTGGTATTGAAGACAACATTACAATTCCTACTGCTTCAGCGCAATAATTATATTTAATGTCTCTCATGTAAGTCTGTTTCTTATTCAAATTCCTGGTAAATGGAAACTGTAAAACATCGGAATTTACGTGGTGCATTCAATAAGTACCATACTTAACAAAGAAGACAAATTTCAAAAAAAGCTATTTTTATAATACAACAAACTTAACGTATTAAGGCATCATTTTTCAACATAATGTCCATTTCGCTCCACACAATACCCCCAACGAATAATGAACTCAGAAAACGCTTTTTTTGAAAGATCTGAAGCGCATGCAGCGAAAAGATCCTTCATGGCAATTTCCAAATTGTCTTGAGATCAAATATGAATGCCTATTAAATGCTTCTTTTTGTGCTTGAAGAGAAAAAAATCGCTTGGGGCATGGGAGATTGCCACAGCACCTTCAATTGTGGCCCGAAATGTCCGCTGTGCGCACTGGTGCATTGTCGTGAAGAAACCATAGTGGTATGTTCTTTGGCTTTCGTCTAATCTTTCTGGTGTTTGCCAAGACTGCGTCGGTGGATATGCATTTATCCGCGAAATCAATGACAATAAGATCTTTATGATACCAGAAAATGGAACTCATTATTGCTGGTCCATGACTTTCAGCTGTTTGAATCTTCAAAGATGGGTTATCTCCAGACAGTTTCTACTCTAATGACTCATAATTTGTTTCCGACAAATACACACTGATTGGGGATTCATCCTCCTTGATTAAATTTACAAAGAAAGTTGGTTCAAGTTACTCTGACTGCATTTCAAGCGGTTTCATATAACTTTATCAAAGAAAAAGCGAGATGCTAATCTGGAGAACTGTTTTGTGATATCCATGGATTTAAATTTGGTTTATGGTGTACCCAACAATTATGTTGAGCTTCGTTGACATAATTTTCATCGTATTTCGACGCTATTCTTGAGCCATGGTCTTCAATTTTTCTTCAACTGTGTCAAAAATTTCTTATAGCGGACCTGATTTTTCTTGATAAAACCCCAATATTTAACAGTTGTAAAAGTTGGAAAGACATGTTGATAAGTTGACTGCCAAAGATTGTTTATTTCCCTGCACATCTTTTTCTGCAATATAGAGAATTCGATAACGAAGTTTAGAGTACAACATTTCAAACCGAGAATGAATCATTAATTAAATAGCACAGACGTATTTAAAGTGTTTCAACTTTTGTTGAAAAGTTATGTTGAAAAGAATGCCAAACTTGGGTAATTGAAAGTTGTGTTTTCGATTTTTGAAAAAGGTTTCTTACAGCAGAAAAGAGAGGTATGTCGGCAATGTACTGTCGTCGACTGAACTTTTTGACCTTTATTATGACCAGTAAACGTTTTCCATTATTAATCAGGATGAAAATCATTTGACCATTTATTATTACGAAAAACATGATTTAAGTGAGTGACAAAAGACAAAAAGAAAACCTCTTTTAATTAAAAATCTTGACTTTCACGTTGCAATATTTTGTTGTCTTTGTTCTGACATCAATGAGGCTTGTTCCCTGCCGAGAACATGTATCTGTGTTCTTTTTATAGTGGTCAAATATATGTATCTATATTAGAAGAATGCAGGAAAAATAGAAGAAATGAAAGACATTCGTAAGATTTTAAAATAGATCAATGAAATAAGCCTCTGAAAAAGGATACGCATGGGATACATTTGATTACTGATTTGCTGGGACGTAAAATGCTTTCTTTAGGGAGGCATTTAATGAAGTATCGCTACACTGAAGACATTAAGTATCCATTGATGGCGGACACAGAAAAATGATTGGTATGCATCCTTAGTTACTATTTATTGATTGTTAAATGCTAGCTGCTTTTTTCTATCAATCGAATTCGAAGATTTATGGAATAATTTATGTATAGTCAAATCAATATTCATTCTTATTTTTATTTTTTTACATCTCGAAGATGATAGAATGAATATCTGTAATCTACTATCTCAATGTTTTATTTTTAATCGAATGACTTTTTATCTATTTCCGTCCCTCTCCGTATCAAAGATTAAGTTTTTTGTCTCGTAACCCTCAAACATTTTTATCGAAATTCCGAGGCAATTCCAATATATTAACAGCACATTCTCATGTTATGTTGGATTAAAATTCTAAACCGTAAAATGTCTACAATTTAAAAATTCATTTTTAGACAGTGTTCAATCTTCAAAGTTTTAAATTTGGTCCTTGAACTCGAAAAGGTCGACAAAGATTATGGTAAAATAAAAAATATTGTTTTTAAAGAATATTCTATCAATTTCCTTTTTGCTTCTATTATCTTCTTCCATTACCGTCTTCGTGCACAAACAGAATGAATATAAGTTGTATCCCTAACGGGTTCTAGTTCTACATACAAAACGTATATTTTAGTAGGAAATATAAAAGACAAAACGATGAATATTGACATAACTATTCATAATAGAACTATTTTTATTTATATTTTATTATGTCAGGAACGAATATTTCGATAAAAACATTTAAATATTTTGTAATAATTTTTTTTGGATTTTAAAAATAAAATCAACCAAAAATATTATAAATATAAAAAAATATTTACATATCGGTGGACAATTGAATGCTCAAACTCATTGTGAATGACAATTCATAAATGAGAAACTATTTTTGATCGACATGGATCAAAAATTAATGTAAATATAAAACATTAATTGACGCTGCTTGTTATTAAATCATCGAAAAAAATATATGAAAAATTGAATATTACAGATTCGATCGGCGGAATCGGTTTTATCAATGTCCGGGACAAAAATTTTTTTTAAAAATTCGAAAGGGAAAATTTACGAATCTAAATCCTTTCCTACGTTGTCTACCACTCATCCTACTTTCCACCAGAAATGTTTAAAAGAGAAAAAAATAAAATTTTATAACAAAAAAATCCTGAACGAATTTAAACAAGTTTCGAATTCCCATGCTACAAACCGCAAAATCACATAACAAATCCAAAATATCGATATTTGTTAAAGAATATCGATAACAACAATAACAATACCACAACAATACCACAATAAGACCCAACAATTCTTTGCAGAAAAGTACCTAAATCTGCTATTAACGCCAAAATTCCAGTATTAAATTGAATAAAAACTGTTTTGTTTATGTTTGACACAATTATTTACTTTTTGTTAAAATTTTAAATTTAAAATTTTTATAAACTAGATGGCGAACTTCAAATTTTAACTAACTCTTACTAAAATTAAAAAATATTTTTAAAATGGTAAATTGTTATTATCCAATTTTATCATTCTCAATCTCAATTCATCGAAACCGATCCTCAATCGTCGTAATTGGACATTATCAATCACTACAACAACAATAACAATACCACAACAAAACCCAACAATTCTTTTTCGAAAAATCTCTCTTGAAAATCTTATTGAAAAAAACGAAATTTATTTTTTGACCTTCTTCTCTATAAAATTGAAAAGAAAAATGTAAACTTATTAACAACATCACAATTTGAGTGAAAACATTTATTAACAACTCAAACAGACTCATTTTTACAACAACTTTCAGTAACGCCACATTTCAGCAAGTATCTTTCTTTGATTGATATATTGATATATTTATTCAAATCTTTTATTAATGAATGAGATATGAAAATGATATTTTTAATTTCTCAAAATTTTTTTGAGTAAAAATGAATTAAGTAAATTTTTAAATAAACAATAGATTTTAAAATTATATTAAATTTAATTTAAATTATTTACTGAAAAGTATTTTTAAAGTTTCAAATTATAAAAACTTTTAACTAATTAGTATTTAAACATTATTCTTGTAAAAGAACTAACAGAAACGGATGTTTCATTGAGCTCTTTTAACAGAATATATAAATAAATAAAAATATAAAATAATAAATTTTAATTTAACTACACTATATAACAATATAATAAACTAACAGAAAAAAATCGATATAAAATCCCGACAATTTGAGTTCTTTTTCGAGTAGCTATTGACATTATAATTGTTCTGATCATCGACGAGATTGGCAGAAGATGCGGTGGTTGAATAATTCGTATTGCAATGGAAATTGTTGATCGAGCTCAAGAGAGATTTTTCGAAAAAGAATTGTTGGGTTTTGTTGTGGTATTGTTATTGTTGTTGTAGTGATTGATAATGTCCGATGACGACGATTGAGGATCGGTTTCGATGAATTGAGATTGAGAATGATAAAAATTCCGAAGAGTTTAGTTGTCAACTTTAATCATTAATACATTATTTTCTACTGTATTAATAATTTTTAATAATTATGAAAAGAAAGGTCATTTTTGAATATTAAATTTATTCGCAATACATACGCGTTTCACCATTTCGGCATCTTCAGTGCAATGAAATAAAGTGATTAATTACTATTTATATAGTTAAAAACTATTACATCATACGTCTCAAGAACATGCTTTTTTTTCTTTTTTTTAAATATCATTAAAATACTTTTTTTAAAAAAAAGAAAAAAAGCATATTTTTGAGACATATGATGTAATAGTTTTTCAACTATATGAATAGTAATTAATCACTTTATTTCATTGCACTGAAGATGCCGAAATGATGAAACGCGTATGTATTGTGAATAAATTTAATATTCAAAAATGGCCTTTCTTTTCATTATATATATATATATATATATATATATATATATATTAGTGACTATAGGTCACTAAAAATCTCATTAGATTTAGATAATTAATCAATAACATATCAATCCCATCTGAGTAAGACAGTCACCAATTTAAACAGCATTCAAACAAAAAACTTACAACATTTAGAATTTTCCCTCATACGTCTCATTTATTTTTTTCTTTTAATTTTCATTGTTAAATATACAATAAATACATTATTTTATAATTTTATTTTATTATATTATCTTTTTAAATTTATTATTAAAAAAATAATTATAAAAATTACTATATTTTTAATCTAGATCTATCAACTTTCATTATCAAATCAAAAATCATGACAGATAGCGTATGAGATACGATGACGCAATGTCCACGTAATCGATACAAATAAAGTGATTGAGAGTGTTGATTGAACATTGATTTTAGGATAACGAAAGTTTTTGTTATATATTTGTTAACGAACACCCTTTATCTTCAGGTAGCTTCCGAAATAATAATATAATAACCAGCATGTTTATTAAAAGATATAATAGAACAACAGAAAGTCAGATCATATTAATACATCTTCAAATATTTTCCTGTAATAATATCTTTAAATCAAATTTCATTTGTACAATATTCAGCATTATTTGTATAACTATATATTCTATTATGTTCAAGAACTGGTTTACAGAGGCGGCATGGGCACTTTTGTTCAGATCAAAGGGGATAACTGATGTCTTGCTGAAGGTATTTTGAAGTTTGTAGTATCGGAATAGGTTTACCCGGCTTTAAATTTCCTTTACATTGGATTTTTAATTCGGTTAATCGTTATTAATTAATTTATTATTAATTTAAAAATTAACGCTATATTCTTCAGCAAAAAACTTTTTTTCCTAATGAACCAAATATATATATATATATATATATATATATATGTATATGTGTGTGTATAACTATAAAATTTATTAAACAATTACCAAATTATTCATATGGTTAGTTCAGTGATTGTGAATATTGGATGAACACTTGAGAACGATTATCGCCATTCTCAAATATTCGTATCACTAATAATTATATTATAAATTTGATACTTCTATAATAATAATGACATATTTGTTTGACTATTGTGAGCGCTTTCAAACAAACATTTCGATTTCACGTTCTATTTTATTTTAACTATAAAACAAACATTTGAGAATTTTTTTATTATTTTAGAGAAATATTTTCCAATTAAATTTACTTTTTCCATTAAATAACTTTATAGGAAATAAATAAATAAATAAATAAATTCGATGTAGAGAAATTAGAATTCCGTTTTATACTGTTACTGCTGTTATTTTAATTAACTTTTTTGAACTTTTTAATTTAATATCATAATAACGGATTTTAGTAAGGATTAAAATGAACCCGTATTGGTCAGACCCTTCAATCGAGTCTCGGTATAAGGGGTTGAGCTAGAAATCACTAGATAATATTTTAGGAAAATGTTGTCCTTATACCAAGAAAGACTGTTTTCAAAGGATAAGAAGTATGAATTACCTTCTTTACGAGGGCGCTAGCAGCCTCATCGATTCCAATATTCTCTTTAGCTGAAGTATCAATTCTCGTAACAAACCCATTCTCATTTGTAAATTGGTCAAGAAAAACTGTATCTGATAATTTACCTTCTCTCTCACAGTCACACTAGAAAAACGATTTCATTAAAACTGAATTTCGAACCAAAATTATTCTTGGTATCAAGAAAAAATAATGAATCACACTTTGTTTCCCAACAAAATACAAGGAATGGGATCTCCGTTTGGCTGGGTTACCTTGCTATCCAGATCCTTTTTCCACTTCACGACAGCATCGAATGTACTTGTCCGTGTAACATCATACACAATAAAAGCTCCCATAGCGTCTTTATAATAGACTCTTAACATATTTCCAAATCGTTCCTGACCTGCTATATCCCACAATTGCAATCTTACCACAGAATTGTCGTCCCATTGAAGAACTTTCAAGGCAAAATCAACTCCTATCTGAAATAATGAAATATACAATAATATACAAAATAATCAATAAAATCTCACTGTGGCTCTATAATGTTGGGAAAAGAACTTGTGAACGTATCTCTTAATAATGCTCGTTTTGCCAGCACCAAGTTCTCCGATGACAAGGACCTTGAATAAATATTCTTTTTCTGACATGTCTTAGCAGAGCTACAAGTGATTATATTGTCGGCCAATCGCTATAAAATATAATAAATAATGACAGGAACTTTGACTTGTATTCAATCACCAATCAACCTTGCTGAATGAAAGAATGCAGCATTAAAACAAATAAATTATTAAATCGTGTAATTTTAAGTGATATTATTAAATTAATAATGTCATTTATTAAAGGATTAATTTATATTTATTAAATATTTATAGTTAGAAAATTAAGTAAATTAAAAAAATAAAAATAAAAATAAAAAACGATATTTATTGATTTTTTATCAAATAATTTTTACATTAGAAACATAAATTAAGTTTTGAAAAAGAAATTTTGTCAACTGTTATTTAGAAATTATTTAATAATTTATCGTGAAATTTGAACTAATAATAATTACTCTGACATTCTATTCTTTTTAATGTATAATTATTTATTATTATTTGGTAATTCAAAATCCACCGTGTTAGCAAAACTATGATTACAAAGGCGTGACCTGCGGACGCCATTTACTCAAGGAGAGCAATTTATCGGCCGCTTTCATCTCGCTAATAAAAAACAGTTTTTCGTTGTATAAACATTTGTGGTCGATCCTCAAATGTCGATCAAATGGATCTCTACCTACAGAATTTGTTGAGTTCAGTCACCCAACAGTTGATGATTTCAAGCTTCAAAGGAGTTAGGACTCTTTAGCAAATTTTAGTAGAAGGACAAATTTAGATTATGAGAGTATTGGCAGTTGATAAAAATATGTTATGTGAAATATCAAATAACAATGGTTAATAAGCAAGCCGACTGATTAAATGAGATCATTAACAGACTCACTTCATGTAAGGAGATAATGCATCACACTTTATAATCAACTTTTTATTATAAATAAATAATAACTAGATAACGAAAGGAATAATAAAACCGAGGTGTTTCGATCACAGAAAAAGAAATAATTGTTTCAATCAGTATGTTTTTCTGAACACAAAACCAAAAAATATAAATTTTTACTTTCTATCACTATGTGATGCTATATGTTTGGTGGGATTTCAAAGGAAACGTATTTTATGAGCTTCCGGACAAAACTACGATCAATTCGGACGTCTACTGTCATCAGCTGGACAAATTAAATGAATCCCTTAAACACATAAGGCCAGAATTGATCAATAGAAAAGGTGTAGTGTTTCACCAAGATAATGCCAGACCTCATACAAGTTTGGTAACTCACCAAAAGCTTTTACAGCTTTGATGGAACATCATGCCTCACCCACCATATTCTCCAGACCTCGCACTTTCTGATTATCATTTGTTCCGGTCTCTACAAAATTATTTAGATGGTAACACTTTTGGATCAAATGAAAATGTTAAAAATCACTTGAAAAAGTTTTTTAGCAGCAAAAAACAAATATTTTATGAACGTGGAATCATGTCACTACCAGGAAGATGGAAGAAGGTATTGGACAACAATGGTCAATATGTTTTTGAATAAAATATTTATTCGTCATAAAATCTTTTCCTTTACTTTAATACAAAAAAACGAAATGACTTTCCGAACAACCCAATAAATTCCATGAATACATATATATA
>MQRK01213018.1:15895-33837 GCA_001938485.1 Girardia tigrina | reverse complement strand
TTTTCAATGATAAAGACATATACAATACATGTCTTATAGTATAATTACCTCTAGTCATATATTGATATACATAACATAAAGCATCACAGTCAACGAAAAGGTTGAATAATTGCGCAATTACACATCTTTCTATTGCGTAACAGACTATATATTGCTCATATTCATATATATCCATAGTATTAATATGTTGGCCATAATCAGTTATGACTTTAATAGATTGTATACTAATATTGGTGATATGGTAAGTAAACTGGAATGATCAAGGCTAACCTAGGCTCCTTACAGCACATTATTCAACATTTTCCACTGAGAAAGAATACAGTGGAGTACTCTAGCATATCCTAAGATAGCCAGGACTAGCCTAGGCTAGCCAGGAAAGTGTAAAACATATTGACATGATTTTATACTGAAAATTGACTATATTTAGGGAATTAGCAATTCAAAGTCCCACCCTGTTCTTCATTTGAAGAATCTACAATTCAAAATTTAAAATCCCGCCTTGTGTTTATTTACTAGAAGTGAATCTAAGATCATATTCCGTCTATTTACCTATGGGTTTCTCCCTAGGTTTACATGTGTTCAGACAGATTTTCGATATTTTGCTTGCTTCGCCTTATATACCCTATGAGAGTTCTGCCCCACTTTAAACTATATTATATTAAAACATGAATATATTGCACTTTGTACAATTGTGAACTTATTGATTTTGCACACTTGCACTAAGCCTAGGTAGGCTGCATAGGCTACACATGTGCATTATTGATTAGCATATGTGAAGTATGGATTAACACATGTGCAGCCTAGGCAGACAAGTGCAGTATTGATTTTGCACTTTTTTGTGTAATTTTGATGATTTTTACATGTTTTCCATGATTATAAAGGTGTTTTTCATGGTTTTTAAGGTAGCGATGATGGTATCTAAGGTGTTTTCGACTATTTTTATATATAATATTAAAATGTTATGTATCATGGTTACGATAACCATGATACTTTGAAAGGTGATGCTTAGGCTCAGGTGCATTAGATGATTATGCAGATGTTATGTATTATATTGATGCATGTTTGAAGTACGACAGGAGTTTTTACAAGTCGTTTTAACATGTAAAATAAAAAGTTATGTATCTTGATTACGGTAACCATGGTACTTGTGATTGATGATGGTGTACATTGGGTGATTCATGAGGTATTGTATGATGGTAGACAACATACATATATCATAGAGGTTCCATATATATACGAAAAAATCAATTTTTGAGCACTTTTTTGATAATTTTAGAAATGTTCGAAAATATCGATATTTCAACACTTTTTTGAAAATGTTGATGTGGAATCTGAATGTACGTATATTGATTAATATTCAAGTGCATCAGCACTTTTTTGATATTCTGCTTCCTTGTGCATCTAAAATCAATGTGCACTTTGTATAAAATTTCACATTATGTTAATTATAGGTAAAAGTAATCAATATATGAAGATTCTAATTGCACATTCAAATAGAGAATCAAAATGTGCATCAAACACATGATATCGATTTTTGACACTAGTACTTTTAAAAAATTTTATGTATTGATTTTTGCACTTTTGCACATGTGCAACTTAAAAAGCACTGTGCTAGCACTTTAGAAATGTGCGGCACAATGTACATTATCGATTAGCACTTTAAAATATCGATTAGATCATATGGGCACTGTGCAGGAATCGATTAGCACTTTTTTCTTCGGTTGCTATGGAAAGGGTGACGGTTGCTATAGATACGGTA
Organism: Girardia tigrina; assembly: GCA_001938485.1. NCBI lineage: Eukaryota > Metazoa > Platyhelminthes > Tricladida > Dugesiidae > Girardia > Girardia tigrina. The sequence continues at coordinate 32,078 of MQRK01213018.1, read as the reverse complement.
ACCGTTAGCATAAAAACAACCGCCTTGAATCATTGTATCCGTTGCTAATGAAAAATATCCCTTGGTTACCGTTGCTATGGTAACTAAGACCTTAGTTACCGTTACAAAGTGAACCGGAACCGTTGCTGTGTTAACCGGAACCGTTGCTCGGGTATCAGGAACCAATCAGAAGCGTTTCCTAGTGAAGCGGAACCGCTGCTATGGTAGTTGGAACCGTTGCTATGGTAACCGGACCCATTGTCATGGCATCGGTCTATCCCACCCCTCCCCCGGGGGGGGGCATGTGGGGAGAACATACATTTTCCCCTTACTCTTAATGCATTTTTATCCAATAAAATTTTGAGAAATTAAAAGTTAATAATATTTTAAACTCAATTATTAAATTAAAGATTTGAATATATAGACAAAAACATATTAATCAAGAACGATGCTTCCCGAAGAAATTGCTACTGAAAATTATTCTGTTTATGTGGTAAATAAATGTTTTCACGGAAATTGCGATGTAGCTAATAAATAAGACTAAATATTATTTTCGTCGTTTCGATTCGTTCTTTACATATTCTCTAATTTTCTTCTGCTTTAGATGATTGAGTTGATTAAAAGTTTTCTGAAATAATTCTTCATTCGTCTGGGTTAATAGTTTGATTCAAACCCAGTACGTGTGGTGTTAGTGAATTTATTACTTCTTTCGTGTTTGTTAAATCATTTTCCTGGTGTTCAAATTCCAAATTTCGTATCGTTTTAATAGGTCGTAACTGTATTGTTTTGTGTTAGATGTGACTGTTTCAATTAAAGTTTTGTGAGTATTACTGATCTTGTTGTGGTTGTGGTTTGTTTTCTTTATTTAATAATTCCTGAAATTGTTTCTGAAAATTGAATTGCAGTGTTGTTATTTCGGTTTTAGATGTATTTTACGAAATCGGTAACTGTGTTTATTTTTGGGTTAAAATCTATATGATTAACATGTGGATTGAAAGTTTCATTGATTATTTTTTTATTTTTACAGTCAACCAGTAGGTTGTAGTGAGGTAGAAAATCGGCTCCTATAATTACTTGTAGAATATCAGCAATTATATAATTCTATGTAAAAACCTTGTTGGGAAGAATTAGGTTTTTCGATCCTTATGTTTTGATTTCTCAGCTGTTTGCTGCAGAACATTTTGTGTTAGGGTGGCGGTTTGAGTTTATATTTTAGTGTTACGACAGAACTGATACAACAGAACCTACATCAACAAGGAAACTGAAACGACTATTTTGTGGTTGCACCCTAAATATACTATATATGTCACATAGTTTTGGTGCAAATCTAGGTGACTAGTTTAGTTTAAATTTTTATTTGGGTAATTACATGGTTCAGTACATCGAAATGCGTTAGTTCCAAATTTAGTGTGATAATATCAATAAGTGTTCTTTTCTCTAAAATTAAGTGGTTTTGTAATTTTTGTTCTGAATTATTAGGATTTCCTGGAGTTTGTATCTTTGTTTTCTTTTGGTAATTTAATTTCGTTGCTGAGATTTTTAATTTTCTTTAATAGTGTTGTTTTTTTTATTTTGTTGTTTTTCTTGTTGATGGCGTTGATGTATTTAGTTTGCTTGTGTAGATTTGGCCTGCTAATCTACATATTTCAGGTTTAGATCTTTATTTGCAAGTAAGATGTTTTTGATGCTTGATAAAAATTTCTGGGGAAGAATAATTTAATTAGTCTTCTGTTTGGGGTGTTATTTCCATCTTTTAATTTGTGTGTTAGTTCTTCTAAGTATTCAGAAGGCTGAATCTCAAGCAAGGCATTGCCAATTATTCGACACTATTAATTCTCCTTTTCTCTACTGCACTGCACTCGGATCAATCGATAAGCGATCGTCGCACTTTTCTACTAATTTAGCAATTGTACCTTCATTTGCTGTTCTGTGAATTTTCTGAACTGAAATAAGTGTTCCTTCGACAATGCGATGATGCGCTGAGTTGAATATCTTAATATTTTTAATCGATGGTGAACTTTTGGGACTGACTACCAACAAATATTAGTTAAGATTGTTTCTTCCAATTTATGTGATAATGATACTCAGCTCCTCAGATTTATTTTCGGTAGATTTCACCATGAAAATTTTCAACATAGTGTCACATCCCTTACTAATTGTTTAAATAAAAACAATCGTCGTTTAAGTATCACTCCGGAAAATCCGTACACTTGAACACGTATATCTCCTGCAAAAACCTATTTCGGTTTTAGATGTATATTACGAAATCGCTAAATGTGTTTGTTTTTGGGCTAAATCTATATGATTAACATGAGGATTTAATGTTTTATTGACTATGTTTTATTTTTACAGTCAACCAGTAGGTTGTAGTGGGACTACAAAAATCGGCTCCATAAGCATACTATTGCAGAGTCGAAAAATTATCTGAACCTTTTTTAAGCTCCACACTAATGTCATGTTGACTCCTCTCAGTGAAGCTTCAATTCCACCAAATTTGAAACTTTTTGTCTGTAATATTTTGAGTATTTTTTTAAAACTTTATTAATCATTTAATAATTTAAAATACTTTATTGAAATTATTTATATTTTTATTTGGTGTAAGTGTTTTAGATATTTAAAATCATTTAGCTTTCAATGAACGCTTAGACAAACATAATTAAAAATTAATTTATCATAATTTTTACACAATGTTAGAGTTATTAAAAAAATTTAAATAAATTTGAAAAATATCTTAATTTTATCCATAAAAGATGGGAAGGAAAAGAAATTACTTCCTCTTAAATGCCAATTTTGATTTGAGTTAAAATAATAAAGAAGTAAGCGATAGATAATTATCTTTTTAAATAATATGTACAATTTAATAATTATGATAATTATTATTATTAAAAATCATATTTTATTTTACTTTTAGATAAGATATTTGATTTTTTTATCTTTTGATTTTTCAAGAAAAAGTTAATTTTATTATTTTTTGCGTTATATATAATTTTATAAAATATTATGTTTTGTTCAAATGACGATCTATAGAGTAATCAAAAAAATTGATGTCGATTTTACGAGTTATAAACTGTTAGTTACATCAATATTCGCATTCTCCGAAATAAAAATTATAATTAGAGAGGACAAATGAAAGTTGTAGCGCCAACATTTACCGATCAAATGTCCCTCAAAAGAATGCAAAGACCGATCACAACATCTTTTAGCAGAATTTGAATTTGTATCTTTAATGCTCGTTATATATCGCTCCTCTGGAAGTGAAAATTAATTAATCGGTCACAAAAATCGATGAACTAAATATAAATATATTTTTTTAAATAGAAAATGTAAAATTAAGAAAAACAATTTTATTTAAGTATTACTAGTCGAAACAATTTGATGGAACGACGTTTCTTATGTAAAAAATAAAACGATGGTGATTTATTAAAAATTTATATGTGATGTATGAAAATATGAATTGTTTAAATAATATTAAAAAGTGGTGTTATTTTGAAAATAAAATTATTTTTGCTCTATTTGTTATCAGTTATTATCTATAATCTAACATTACATGTTAGATTATACATGTTATAATTGTGGAAAAAACTTTATTGGAAATATGGCTTGTGAGGAATATTTTGAATGTTTGATGTTTGGAATTGACTCTCCTACCAGATGGATGATTAATATTTTAATTTTTATTATCTGTGAATATGTAATGTTTAAATTTATTTCTAATTTAAAATAATTATAAAATTTTAAATAAGTTAATTAATTTTACTTACAATTTTAAAATAAATAAATCGATTTAATATTTTTTAAATAATTAATAATCATTTAAATTTTAACTAAGAAATTTTGAGTAAATATTTTAACAAATTATTTATTTCTCTATTTGCTAAAAATAATAAGATTAAAGTCATTAATGAATTAGTTAGAATTTAATCATGCGAAAGCTTTGACAAAGTTTGCCTCGAGGACCATCAAACTTGTTATGTTAATATATATATATATATATATATATATATATGAAAAGTCAAACTATGTTCTTAATATTGGTTTACATTCGGCTAATTTTATGTCAATTCTTTCAGTCTATCAACGACACAGACCCAAGCTCATTAATCTGGATCGGATGTATGGATAAAATCAGGAAAAATGATAATAATTCTCTCAATTTTATTCAATCCTATTAGAAATAAATTTTGACCATAAACTTCTCGCACATGACTTAAGATTTAAGTTTTTGTTTTTTTAATTTTATTTTTAAGATTTATTTAAATTACCCAATTGATATGCCACAAAATATAATTAGATTATTTGGAGAATGTTGGAAACCATCAGTTGCCAACTCCTCTGCTCGCCAAGTTTTCTGGCTCCGCATCTGGATTGATCCTCTCGCCCAATAATAAATGATTATTCCCCTAATCAGGACTGTTTCTCGTTCTCTGATCATTTTTACATAGAAAACCTCCAGCTTTGATCAAATTGTTTTTACATCAAATATCCTTAGATTTTTAAAACGGGTAGCAAATAAACAACACGAAGCATTGGTGGAGGAAATATTTCATATTACTTGAAATTATATATTCATAACACATTTCCTGATAAACAATATTTTTATTATACTTAAAGTTTTGTGCGGAGTTACCAAAATGGTCATCATACTTAAATAAAACACAATAATTAAAAAAAAATAAATTTTCAAATTAACCCCAAAATATATTTGTTTTATATAATTCTTTTCTTTTTTAATACATACATAAAAAAGTCAAATAAAAAACTAACCTTTTTTTAAAAAAGTAATTTTTTACAATATATATATATATATATATATATATTAAAACTTTCAAACTTGATTTTAATTTTAAAATATCAAGTGGTCCAGAACTAAAACGAATTTAATCTATAACCTTATTTTATGTTTAGCAACAAGATATTTATTACTGTTAATAAAAATATTTATAATTGTATAATGTTTAGAAAGAATAAAAAAGGGTTAATAGTAACTTCCATTAATAATAGATCGTAATATTTTGTTATCAATGGAGATTATTTTAAAACTTCATTAATTATTTGCATCAAATGATCAGTTAAGGATTAATTTTGTCTTTGTTTTATTTTCATTTTATTCTCTTATATTTTTAGATTTTGTCTGTGTTGTTTATTGTTTTAATATTATCAGTGAGAATAGATTATTTATAAAAGAGTTGTTTTCCTTTAAAAAATATTAGAGAAATTAGACGAAAAATTGTGTTATTTATGTAATATGTTTGTATTTGTATGATTAATTAAATATTAAATAAATATTTATAAACTTAATATGTATAAAATACAATTATAATATTATGTAAAGAACAAAAATGTACTTAAAGAAAATGATAAATTTCAATGAAAAAAATGTTCAAATTATTTTAATTTTGTGAAAAAAATGGATTTGTTTCGCGGAGGTACCTACTTTTATCGATCAAAGGTTCGAAACTTACTAATAAATCAAATTAAAAAATTAAATTTATAAATTTATATTTATTTAAAGTGTACTTTTTTATTTATTATAAATGTAAATATGAATTTGATGTTTACAGTTAGGATTTGTCTGATTATTTTATAAATATATATATATATATATATATATATATATATATATTTTAATAATAATTATTCACCTGTAAAATAAATCTAATCTGATAATTATAAATAATTACAGTAAAAATTTTCAAAAATAATTATTTATAAATTAAAATAATTGAACATTTGAAATTACCAATTGCTTTTATTTCACAACGAATAATTAATCAAAATTAATATAGTTGATTTTTTTTAATGAAATAAATATTTTTAATTAGAAATTCCCATTAGCAAATTTGTTTTAATGGGAATATAATTTTTAATATAAAATGATATTATAAGATATTAATAATAAAATACGTACATTTTTATAAAATTTAGTTTATTTTTGTAAATAATGAGTTATAAGTGCTACATGTATTGACTATTGAGCACATCAATAAAAATTAATTAAAATCATTGATAGATTGTTTTAATAGTCAATGTTTTTAAACATGGAAAAGGCGGAAATTCAAAATATTATGAAGTTCGATTTTCTATATAGAACCTCATTATCAGAATCCATACGAAACATTTATAGTATATTATATACAATTAAAACAATATTAAATCACTTGGCTTAAATTTTTCAATTGAAAAAGTTTGGTAAGTGGATTCAACATGAGTGAAATGAAAAGCAGATATAAAAGTGTTTGGATGCAAATTTATGATATTTTCTCGTATATAAATGTGTTACTTTTTTAAGAGATGTCTATTCTAACCATTTGGAATTTATGATACGGGAAATTAAAGAAAAACAGCCGCTTTTGCTAAATAGATCGACTTTCATATTGTTCCATCATAATGCGAAACCACATATTGGACTTAAGATCGTGAAAAAACTACAGGAGCTTAATTTGGGACCTCTGCATAAACTTACATACTCGTCAGACCTAGTCCCAACTTACTAGCATTTCTTCTTCAATTTTAACAACAATTTGATATGAAAAAAATTCAAGTCTAAATATTCCGTAAAAATTTTCTTCCAGGAATTTATTGATACTCGCCCTCCAAATTTCTAATTAAATAACGTCAAATAAACTGCCTCTCAAATGACAAAAGTATATCGATAATATGAAGTAAACTTCAGTATTTTATTCAGTACTGACTCTGATTGATATAAATATTAGTACTGGTGAATTATCAATAAACTTTGACTTAAGTTCTATAAATTTCATACTTGACGACCTAATACTATAAGTTCTTAAACAAGAAAAGTTTTATTTTCAGTAAAATGTGTTGTGAAACTCAATTGAAATATAAATTACTTTTCAATCGAATCTAACAACAATATCTTGATTTAACTTTGTAATAATAACATTTGATATGTTATAATAATATATTGAACGATTGCAACTTTAACAGAAAGATCTAAAAAAAGAAGGTATTTGAGATCACAATAACGAGAAATGAGTCAACGAAGAGGTATCGATAATAACAAATAAAGTTACTTTAATATATTCACTATATTAAGAATATTTAGACAAGTCTCGTTTGAATGTTTATTACAATCACCTTTACAGTCATTATGACTCTCAGAAAGTCTTTCATCGTTTGTCATCCTTCTAATTGGTTTTCTTATTTCTGTTTTTAATCATGATTATTCGAACAATTTTTCTAAATTATTTTTTAAAATATTAATTAAAAAAATAATAATTTTTACCATTTTTCAATAAATCTTAAAATAATAAAAATGTCATCAAATTATTAAAAATGCATTTAAGTTAAATTTTACTAAAAATATTAAACTTAATTTTAATTATGTTCGAATATTAAACTTTAAATTTAAATAAAAAAATACCAATTTCCATCTGGGTGGGAGAATCACAATTCTAAATTCAACATACTTAAATCAACATACCGCATCCATACATTTACACATTCAAACAATTTAAAATATTCCTCACACACTCGATTAATTTTAATCAATCTTGTTGACTTCGTTTAGATAAGAATTAACGATTCTGTCTTCTATTTTTTTTCTAAAACTGGGCTTCCGAACAAAAGAAATGACTGTTGGATGGTTCGGATTTTAGTTATGTTGGTGGGAACTTTATAATTTCAATTAATTTAAGGACATTTTGCGTTTAAAATTTTCTTTTGCTCTTCTTGATTAATTTTGAAGGAATAATTGTTGCTAATCAGTTTTCTTTTGGTTTTATTACAGTTAAGAGAAAAAGATTCGATTCTCTTGATTCTTACAAAAAAATGTAAATTTCAATCGCTCACAATTGCGACTTTCATTTTAATCCGATTCATTAATTTGTGAATCGATTTTATATTTAAATTTTGAATTTAATATTATTCCACGGATATTTTATTATCCATGGAATAATTATTGTAAGTAAGTTGAATGAATGAAATGAATGATATGAAATGAAAATAATGATAATAATGAAAATAGTGAAAATAATAAAAAATGAAAATAATGAATAAAAAAATAAAAATAAGAAGGGTAGATAATACAGTACAAAATGTTTTGATAAAATTTTAAAAATCATATAAATATTTTGTTTTCAAATCTTCACAAAATTATATATATAAAAAAACATGATTAATTAATTTTATTGTTATTATTTTTAATGTTGTAATTTATTATAATTTTATTTATTTTATAAAAAAAATAAAAAATATTATTATAAAGATAATATTATTAGAATTGTAAAAATAATAATATTAAATTGCTATAATTAATAAATATAAAATAAATAATATGGAAATGTTTATTGTTTTCACAGGTTTATTTATTTTACTACAATTGGAAAGTGGACTGACACTTCAGACACCTGATTGACACAGTAATTGTCACAATTTGAGAATTCAAATATAATTGATATTCTGATACATTTCCTTTCCTCATTTCCATTTCATTCAGGAAAACAATCATCAGTGACAGTTCTAAATGTTAATCAAACTATTATTGAAAATAATATCTTTGTTAAATTTATAATTAATAATAAATTCCATTGAAATATTATTCATATTTATCATTTTCGGTTTATTCATTTTTTTCTAAATTAAAACAAAAAATATAAAATAAAAGTTCAAAACCAATTAAAATTTATCTGGTTTATTATCCTATTTAATTCATACAAAGAAAATAATTAAAAATAATTAAAATAATTAGAATTATTCAATTTAAATAGTAAATATTTACAGAAATATTTTTTTTTCTTTCTCATAATTAAAATTTCTGGAAAATATATTTTCTTTTCAATTTATTTTTGAATAATAAATTGAAATTGGTTGACCGAATTGAGAAGAAATTTTAATTGAAAATTAAAAATTATACATAAAATTAAATTAAAATAAAATTAATTTAAAAAAATTAAGTATTGATATTTAGTCGGGTTGTGAATGATTTTCAAAAGGCGTTCAATATTTAATACTAAAAAAAACAGTATTTAACATTTAATTTTTTTTGACAAATTATTTTGTTTATTTTAACATTTTTTTATGAATTTTTACTTAGAAAATTTTAGATTTTGATATTATTGTTTATTTAATAAATAGCACAGATTTTATGAGAAAATATAACGTATGGTGTGGTTATATGTCCTCTCTCTATCTTAGTATTAATAACATATAACAAAGTGCATTTTTTTTCGTTACAGGAAATAAATATGTAACTTTTTATGTTACTAACAAATCAAACGAACACAATTCGGTCATGCAAGATGAAGTAAATACAAAAGGAGTCAGGTAAAATAGTAGAAAAATAAATAAATCAGTGGTCAATTGACCAGTCTCTAAATATACGATTTTTCAAGGACATAGAAAATAACGTTATGAAATATATTATCTATTTTTCAACAGAAACTGAAACTGAAATATATATGTTTTTATCATTTGCCGTTCACGCCTAGTGTGTACAAAAATTGAAGTCCCTGGGGTTCTTTCCCTTACAGCCTCCCATATCACAGCTAAATTAGGTGAACGCTTCCGTCTCCATATCTCAGTAAAATGATTTAATAGTTTACAATAAGTATTGTGATGAATATTATCAATTATTTGAATGTGTAAATGTATTGATGTTGTATGTTGATTTAAGTATGTTGAATTTAGAATGGTGATTCTCCCACCCAGATGGAAATTGGTATTTTTTTATTAAAGTGATTGACTATGCGAACGTAATTAAAATAATCATTTTATAAGTTCATATTTTTTAATTTAACAACTAAAATTAAGTTTAATATTTTTTAATAAAATTTAAATTAAATGCATTTTTAATAATTTGATAACAATTTTATTATTTTGGGTTTTATAAAGAAATGGTTTAAAGTTTTATTTTTAATTAATATTTTTTAGAAGTTAAATATTCTTAAAATGGCTTAGAAAGATTGTTCGAATAATCATGATTAAAAATAATAAAACCAATTAGAACGATGACAAACGATGAAAGACTTTCTGATATTTTTTTGATATTTTTAAATTAAAAATCATATTTATATTTTAGATAAATTAAAAATAATGTTCGACTAATTAAAATGAAATATTTTTTTAAATAAAAAAATTAAGTTTACAGATAAATAATTTTACTAATTAAAATAAATAGTTATAAATATATCGTTTATTTGTCGGAATTAAATGAATAATAATATTGACTTTAAATAAATGTATGATTTAAATTGTTGAATTGTTAGTGAAGATATTACAGCTACTTTTAATAAATTGTTGATAGCGACGCATATATAATTGCAAAGGGTTCCCGAGCGAGGTAGCTATTTGTACAGGGTTCCGCTTTACCGAAAAGGTAGAAAAACACTGGTCTACGGATTAATATTTTATTTGATTGCCAAAGGGAACATAATTTAGGACAACAGATAATTTGGTGGCCTTTAAGATCAGCAACCTCTTTCTTTCTTTAATTGAAAGACTGTCAATTGAATGAGAAGCAGTAATTAAAGTAGATGGAGAATATTCTTGTTGTAGAATATGTTTAAATCGAAATTAATTATCAATTGATAATCACTTAATATATCATTTCCTAAATAATTTTAAATTATGAAATTGTAATAAAAGGAAAATTATTTTATTATATGATAAAAAAATATCAAAATAAATTCATTCAAAATATTTAGACTGCTTTATTTTTTTCATTTTGGATATTAATCGATGTGTTATAGTTGCAGATTAACAATGATTCTCAATATAACTTCTCGTAATATGAATCGCAAATTGTTTGAAAAATTAAAACTCTTTTTTTTAAGAGAAAAAGGTTTTATTTTTGTAATATTTGCAGAATATTACTTTAACCCTAATTGATCTTTGCAACTTAGATTTAAGATTTTCTATTTATATGTGATAAATAAATTAATACTACTTTAAGAAGATATTTAAAAAGATATTTACTAAAAACTAATATAAAAAAATATAAATTTATAATCAAATATTAAAAAAAAGATAATCAATTGAATATTATTTATATTTTATTTGCGCACATTAAAACAAGTTCTGTTTATTTGTTCTAATTTCAATCTGTAACATATTTTGAATCGAAAAGCATTTTGTTTGATTGAATAAATGCTATTTAAATAAATCAAAGTTTTCAATCGTCTAGGGTTATTTATGTTGACATATGCAATTTATAATTCATTAGGCATAATTGAAACCATAAATTTCGTATTGTTCTTTTGTAAAAGAAAAAAGTCCTTACAACTTTTATAAAACGGCGCTCTTCAGTTTAGTTTTCTGTACCCAAAACAGTTATGCTATTTAATGATGGAGCTTTGAGGTAAACGGCACAAATATTTTTAAACAGTATTACTTAGGAAGTCGACAACTTCAATTATACAAAGAATGGTTAAAGTAGTAAATTAGAATATATTTTATTAAATTATCAGAACAAAAAAATAATTAAAGGATAAGAATTGTTATATTTGTTTCGTTATATTTTGTAAATTAATTTATACACACGAAAAAATATATAGAATTCTTATTTAAAGACCTCACTTAAATTGTCAAAAGTTCTTCGGTGGAAAACTCCAGTTACAACAAGATAGACTGAAAATTTACATGGACGGACATTAACCGTGAATTTTACAGATAAAATTAAAAAGGAATCTGTAGACCAGGGTTTTTCTACCTTTTCGGTAAAGCCGAACCCTGTACTAATAGCTATCTCACTCGCGAACCCTTTGCAATTATTTATGCGTCGCTATAAACAATTAAAAGTCTCATTAAATTTCATTTAAACTAGGTTATATAATCACTGAGACTGTGCCAATATCTGGAGTTCGACTCTGAGTAGATCAGGATTTTCAACTGTTTGATCGATTCGGTGTCTAAATTTCAAGTCGGTAAATCGAGCCGGTTTGGCTGCTAAAATAACTGGTCAGTTAAAGAGAGAAATTTGATATTCGTTTCAGTTCGCTTCAAATGTGGAATCAAGATACAATCTCAAATTATTTGTTCCGACTATAAAATATTGGAGATTATTGGAAATTGTTGTTTCTGGTCAATTGCTGATTTGGAAAACACAGTTAATGTAACTTCGTTTTCGCTCATTAAACCCTTAAAAAGTGGGTGATCGCGAATCCAGAAAATCAATATTTTAGAAAATTCCTCATGAAAAAGCAAGGACAACCGCTTATTGAAAATGTAACAGACGAAGACGATTCGATGACAACTCCTGAGAAATGAAAGTTGACAAGAAAAGAAAAAGTTGTTTCTGGAATTCATGAAAAGTGTGTGCCGATCAGCGTCCTGGTTGAATTGAATAGTACCACTCTCGATTAGGAACTGAATTCGAATCTTGGAAAATTGTTTCAACCAGATTATTTCATCGATGGTTCATCAAGTGGTTCCAATAATTGCGAAAAAAAATACGGTCCTCTTCAGGGCCAAAAATCGTGATTGGAAAGTGGAGACGGATTGGACAAAAACAGTAAATACAAAAAAATCAGAAACCAATATTTATTTTACAACCTAATATCAGTTTTTAGACTACTGAGACTCAACATAATATAACATTCGCTCAGCAAAAGACAAACATTAGCTTTTATATATATATATATATATGTGTGTGTGTGTATGTGTATAATGACAATATATTAAAAAATACTGAAAACAAAATCACTATTTCAATAATTTTCATTTAACAACAAAACATGTTTTACCGTTTACGTATCGCCAGTTTTGAAGTTATTTGAGAATACAAGTCATTTATGAAAATAATTCAAAAAAGTTAAATATGACTAAATAAATATTGTTAGTAATAATTATTTTAAGAGATCGCTTCCACCTTCATAACTATGATCAAATAAGTGTAAATAAGTGAGATTTAATTATGATCAGATAGACATTTTCATTTATTTAACATGTATACAAAATATTCCAAGTCATATCCAGCACACCAAAGGTTACTCAAAACAGAAATTGAATTTAATCTTTATTATCTACACACACGCATACATATTCCAGTGAGAATTTACATGTAATATACAGTGCTTTTTTTATTTTTGATTATATGAGTTATATTAGTATGTCATCAATAGAAAGTAATATGCGGGCCGAACATCGATTGCTCGCAGGCCGCATGTTGAGAACCAATTGTTTACGAGAATTATGTATAAAATCATCATTTATATAGTTTGTCTTCGAAATACTGTTAACTTTTCATTGTAGATCATCCTTCTAGAAGATTGAGAACGATATTACGGTAATATGATTAATACATGATTAAGTTTATTTAATTGGCTAACTTATCAGTTATGGTCCTCGTGATATCCAAGGTTATTTTATCAACTTAATTTCTATTTCATTAATATGGAATGTTTAGTTGTTAGTCAATTAATTCTAATAAAATTTAAAAAATTGTTATTATATAAGTTTTACATACACCATGCTGGCCATAACATTACAGTTTTGTGAAAAAGTATTTGGTAAAGACAGGTAAAGACTCGCATTTGATGATATATTTTTTTGCACAAAATATACCACAGTAAACAACCATTCCAACTTCTAACATGTTTTTATTATATAGGACCACTGCAAGTATTTACCTGTCTTTCACCAAAACAAAACTTTTCCCAAAAAACCGTAATATTATGTCCAGCGTGGTATATAAATATAATAATATAAATATATATTTTTATTATAATTTAAAACATTTAATGTAATTTGTTGTCCTTTTAAACGTTATAAAGTAAGCTATTTTGAAAAGGATAAATAATTAATAGAAAAATGTCTCTCTTTTTTCCGAATGCTCTTGCATTTCATTTATTTAAAATTATCAATTCAAAATATAATTTTCTAAATTATTTAAATATTTAAATTGATATTTTGCCAGCAAAAGATGACAGGATGAAGGATATTTTTGTTTATTAAATCGCCATTGACCGTTATAAATATACATATATTGATTATAATTGCTTTTATATGTATATAATTAATAAAAAGTTCTTAATTAATCGATTTAAAATGCTTTTTAAAAGTTTCAAATCTTAAAATCTTTGTATATGTAAATATATATTAGTATACTTAGATGCATAATTACAAATCTACTAAATAATTTCAGTGTATCACATGAATAATATTGATTAACCCTTTTGATCCTAGCGGAACATATATGTACCACAAAATTACAGAATATTTGCTTTCAGGACCGTATCGGATCAGAAAGGAAGGTGGCGAATTAAAAAGGAATTATTAAAAGCGTATTTTAATATTAAAAATCGTTTTTGTTTAATTTTATGTACATTTCTCCGGTTCAAAATTATAAATCCAACCGTCACTAAGTTAGTTTTTTCGAAGATATAGGGCAAAAATATAAATTATAAAGTTGTTTAAGTTAGTAAAACATTGCTGAACCATTGTTTGGAATAATTTTAAATAGTCTGACACTCATGCTTCCAACCAAAATCTTCAATGATTCTTGATCGACCTGAATGCAGGCATTTGAATAGCCTCTTTGAGTTCTTGAAGGTTGTCATACTGCTTATTGTTAGCATAAATACGATGAACTAGCATTCACTACACATTTTTATTGGATTTAGATGTGTAGATACAGCTGTCCCTTCAAGTAAAGAAATATTTCTTGATTGAAACCTTTGTTTAGTGCACTGCAATGAATTGACCCTTTATCTTGTTGGTAGTCGAGAAGTAGATGATTGTGCTGTTAAGGAAAAGGAACTAAAGAAGAATTAATTACAGATTGATATTGTAAAGTATGCATTTACTTGGATACGAAATTCAAACGAAGCTTTCCAAATGAACAAAACGCTGTCCAGACCATCAGTGAGTCACAACCAAAATTTCTTCTGGATAAAATTAACTCTCTCTTTCTTTGGTAACCCCAATAACCGTTCATACCTTCTGCACCGTCAAGGTTGAAATTTATTTCGTCTCTTCAAATTACCTAATAGATAAATAATGGATTATGGTTAAAAAATTTCTAACCATTTTCTAATTAATACTCATGTTTTCACGTATAAACTGTAACCGAACATTTTGTATCTTACTCTAATTAAGACTAGAATCCTTTAAATAACTCTGTGAATCGTCCACGTGGACACATTCAACCCAACTTCGCTTTAATTTTATTTTATGATTTAGTTGAATTAGATGCTGCTTTGATAATTTGTCGATCGTCACCGACAGTGAGGTCGGCTGGACGTTTAGAAATCTTTGTAAGACCATATATAATCATGATTCTTAATGAATTGGATTAATGACACCATGTGAACAGTTAATATTTCTAGAAATCCATCTGTTGTTATTGTCTTGTTGATAGTAAGCCAACACATTTCCCTTTTCAACATTTGGTAGTTTGGATGATTTCGGCATTTCACATACAAAGGGATGCGCAGTAATAAAATAACCAATTTCTAACAAAAAACTTGTAACATTGTACACATTTTTAATTGTTTTTTGAAAAAAAGAAGAAATATCTCTTATAGAGCACAGGTTTTTGCAAAAGGTATGTATCGATTTTATCCTCAAGAGACTTCATAAAATCGATTCCAATGTTCATGCTAATGAGGAATTCATTGTGACTCTATCTTTCTGAATGTATTATTCATCGGTAAAAAGAAATTCTAAATTTTACGCCGAACACTTAGGATTTTCTTTCATTTCGTCTTTGGTCATCCAATCATCATCCAATAATTTTCTACTTCTTCATATTCAATATCCGTATATTCTTCAATTCTGTTTCATTCTTCATTGGTAACGGCTTTTTTATTTCCTTAAGATTGTTTTTAAAACAAAATTGCGTAAAATTTAATTAGACATTCGTTACCCTTGACACAAATACATACCATATCCTGTTCAAACGTTAGAAGCCGGTAATACATATATGTGTCATAATCAGGTCAGTCCTTAGTGAGCAGGTACATGACGTTTAGTCGCCACCGTTTAGTTGCCAGAAAATTAGTCGCCGGATGTTTAATTATTTATATGTTTATAAAAAATAATATATTTCACAAATAATATGTTTCATTGCCTAAAAGACAAAAAATATGTGAAAGGAAAAAGCTTTACCAAAAATATATAGTACTGTTATGATAGTGTTAGTTAAATTTTCGTTATATTCATGTATATATAGACACTCGGCGTTTTTGTCTACTGCATTTTGTCTTCGATCCAATAATTTTTTTATATTTAATTTGAAATATTTTTT
>MQRK01213014.1:10917-21407 GCA_001938485.1 Girardia tigrina | reverse complement strand
ATATATATATATATATATATATATATATATATTTAAAATATTACAATACTTCAAAGATATTGTTTAATCTAGTAAAATAAAAATTATGGTCGATATAAGAAGATTTTCATTACATAAATATTTTAAAATGAAAGATTAAGATAGATTATTGTAAGAAAATTTAAATATAAAATATCAATAAAAATGTCAATTACGATAATGACTGCCTGAAGTGTCTTAACAAGAAATCCATTTTTGATATGTTTTAATCTCAAATTAGCTTTATTTATTTAAAAACGATAAATAATTAATTATTATTAATAATACAACGATAATAATAAAACAAAAAATAACCTAAATTTTTAATTAAACTTATAACAAAGAAAAGGGTACAGTTTATAGCATAGAGTTATTTCGGGAAAATATATTTCTCTATATTTGAATCAAGATTTTTTTTCAGAAGTGAAGTGAGCATCGCAGATGATGTTAGTGAACAAATAAGCAACCTTTCATACACGACGGGTGATATTATCATTTATTATTTGTCATTTCTCTAATTTCTTGATTGCCATTCATTCTGAATCTAACATTGATTTAATAGCCAACATTGCAGGAATTCCACTTGAAATCAGTACTTCACATTTTATCCAGAGAGTTTGCAATTGAAAACTTCTCTCCTTCCACTTCGATTTCCAAAGTTGACAGAGATTTCTACGGAGAAGTTATTGTCACCAAGTGTTTTGCAAGATTGGTTGATTCAAGTGTCTTTTTTGCAGAGCTGACAAGAATTTCTTCATTATTGATGCTTATCAACCAATGATGCTGCATCAATCCATGAGCCACAGAGGGTCAGAACTGGTGTTGGTGAAACTCCTATTAAAAAAGGCTTTCTTCGCTCTCGATTTTCTAATGCATCTGCTTTGACTGATGAAATCAAATTTTCAGTACTATTAAAATTATTATGAACTATTTCTATAGCATTTTATAGAAGGTGCGAAACATATGTGACATGAATAAGCTATGAATATAATATTTTTAATGAATTTCCAGCAAAAACCATATATCTTCCTGCATCGCTAAGCAAAAGGCAAAACTTTTCTTTATCCATTGGAAAGTCTTTGATAATTTGGTAAATTTCAAGAAGAAGCATCAGCAGCAGTCAGAGATTTATGGAACACAGTTGATTGTATGAGGAAAGTTTGCCCATGATTTTTAAGCAATCCAATAAGAATGTGACCAATATTCATCCCATTGATGCTACTTTCATCAAAAACAAGCATCGATTTTGTTTTCTAAATCATATTTTTCGCAAATGAAATTAATCTGGTCTCTACAATGCTTTTCAAAGGGGAGTGGATGGTTCATTGACTTAAAAGCTGGACATTTTTTATTCCTTAATTTGTGCAGTGGAATACCCGCACTGAAAATCCTTCAGTGATTTGCAAAGCAAATTGCAGATTCCAATTCACTGTTGTGATTTTGGATGATCAAAGAGCCCCTGGGCTAATCAAATATGTTTCATTGACTTCTGATGTGAATCAATGAAGATTTTTTTTGCACAGGAAACTTCAAACATTGCACAGCTTTTAAAATAGTGTATCTAGTTCAAACACTGTAAAATCATTTGGACTTTTCAAAATTAAACTAAAAATTAAAATCTACTTTTTGACTTATTGGGAAACATTTTGACTCTTTTGACCTTAAGAAATTCCCCAAACGTTACTTTTTATAAAAAACCTCGTCGAAACAGTTTTTCAAGAGATTTTTCTTCAAATTACAAATTTTAACTTTATAGAAAATATTGTATTTTGTATATTGTAAATACAATATTTTCTATTTCATATTTCGTCAACTATTATACTTTTGAGATGACTTCGTTTAGTAATAAAAACAAAAATAATATGACAAACAAAACACAAAATATATTGTTAACAAAATAAGTATATTTAACAATTTACTTGAAATCAACGAAATAACAGTTCGAAATAATGTTTATCCACATAATAAATAGATCATAATTCTGACCATAATTAATTATTATTGTTAATTGATTCATTGATTTACTTTCAAATATAATTGCATCAATAGCATTATTCCGTCGCCGAACATGCCGATAGCAGTGGGATAAATCCAGTTCTTTGTCAGAGATAGAAGAGAATGAGAATCCCTCCAATAACGCACAAAAAGACGTCTTTCCATTGGTATCGCCAAAAAACGCTTTCAATCAATCAAATAAAAAAAAACCATAATTTCATCTCATTCAAATCAAAAATTAGTAATGAAAACCTTCTCATCAAAATTCAAATAACTGATACAAGCCAAGACAAAAAAATATCTCACAAGCACACAGTGTGTCTTCAACAAAAAAAATATAAAACACAAAAAAAATATTTCCCAGTAAAAAAATAAAAAAAATAACAATCCAAAAACAATCAGGGAATTCCGTAAAAAAATAAAGTGTAGAAATAAAGCACTAATAGAACTCAATTATATCATTTTGAACTTTAATTAATAAGCCTCTACAAACTTTATTATATTTCGTCGTGACTTCTGTATCATCCTTCATACTCATCCCAACTGACTACCATTTCTTCCTTTAACCACCAAAATAAACCACAAAATGTACACAGCATAAGGTTAGCGCACTTTGAACACTTTGTATACATATTTTACCCATGATAATTTTATGTAATTGCTTGTTTATGTATATATTCTGTATATAAATTTTACGAATCCTAAAATGTAATATTAATATTTTAAATGTATAAAAGTTAGATATAAGGAATAAAATTTACATACAAAAGCGTGTAAAAGTTTGTGGACAGTCAATAACATCAAAATATTTCCCAATTAAACCATGAGTTTATAAGGTTCAAGTTTAAATTTTGAATAGATATATAATTTTTTATAAGCTTTAATGCTTAAAAAAACTTTTTTAATTTTGTTAATATTTTTTATGACGAACATTCAATTTCCAAATTTGAACTCATGCAAAAGTCTGTGGACAATTCCAAAAACGTTTTTTAAGTATTTAAGCTGAAAAAACATTACATTTAAGCTTGCATTTTATAAACTCATGGCTTATTTTGGAAAATTGTAATTTTAATTACTGTCCAGACTTTTGCACACTACTGTATATATACAGTGGAACCTCCCTGTTTGGACACCTCTTGTAGTCGGACACCTCTCGAGAACGGACAAAGTTACAGGCACCATTTATGCCTGTGATTTAATATGTATTAAATCAGCTCTTGGATACGGACACTCCAAAGTCAAACAATGATAATAATAATGCACCTGAGTCCAAATCAAAGGTTCCAAAAAACTATAGAAAAGAATTAACGTCAGCCGAAAATAATAAATTGATAAAATGTTATGAAACAGGTGGGAAAAGTTGTCGTAAAGTGGCTAAAGAATTTAGTATAAGGAAAACGCAAGCAAGTAACATTTATAAGCGGAAAGCTGAGTTTTTGGCCGCAATTGAGGAAAACAAAAGCAAAGATTAAAAATATATTTGCATGCTGGCAGAACTCTCACTCTACATTATATAGCACATTTTATAACATATATACATACAATATTTTGAAAAGTAGGTATGAAATTCCGAAATCCGGACACCTTTATAAACCGAACATTAATAGACATCATGAAGGTGACCGCCTATTATGGGTTCCACTGTATATATGTTGGTGTGATTTTGATAAAAAATATAAATACTATATAATATGATTTTTGAAAAAAGATGTATTGCATTGTTTAATTGTGCTATTATAGTTTGTTGTTGTGTGATTATTTTGATTTCATTCTAAATTTCGTTTAGATTGTTGAAAAGTTTATATTATGCTAAATCTTTTAATTAAGTGGAGGGCGAGTTTTCGTTTTATGTTTTGAAAAAAATATTTTTAGGGAATTTCTATGATTTTCATATCTTCGATCTAACAAAAAATGATTGAAAAGGAAGAACATGTTTATTTTACCAAATACGAAATGCAAGCTGGACTAGTATTATGTCTGTTTTATTTCCTCATCCATTCGTCTGAATATTACCTGAGTCCTGTATGTCGGAAATATTTAAATTCACAGTTAACACAGACACTATTCATGAAAACATTTGCCAAATGTCTCTGTCAGACAACTCTCAAATTATTATCGAGACATCTGACACATTAAGGACCGTCTCATGTCAGCTTGTGAAATACAATCTCTCTTAATTATCGGAATCGATAATAGAGAATTCAAACATAGTTCGAAAAAAGCGGCAGTTTCATTTGAAACTTATCAATCAGTCGTCATCTCAGTATAGTTCCCAAATGGCCGATGAACAATCGATCAACTACCAAGCGTACATTATGAAACTGGTCCGAACTAGTTGGAATCGACCATCAAAGAAGACAAATATATTTGTCAGTGTCACAGTTTGTCAAATGATTTTCTATTACAGTCAGTTGAGAAAGATAACCGGTTATTAAAATTGGTGGACGTTTGTGATGAAATGGCGAAACGTCTGATTAAAATTTGATCGAATCAGGAAGTAAGGGTAACTCAAGTATGATCTAATTTTATGGGTTATTAACATGTACTTGTATAAAATTACTTTTTAGTTTTATTTAAATGAATCCCTTTCAGAACTTTAGTATACTTATCTTTCTTTTTCAAAGTTATTTACAAGAAAATAAATTCTTGGTTAATTGAACTTTTGTATTTTTTAAGGTTTAATAAAAACATTATTTTGATTTATTTTATTGATAACAAAAATTAACATATGCTCAAACATTTTGAAACTTAAGAAACAAATCTCCAAAAATAGGACAACCGCAGATTCAGTCCTTAGTCGGAAATTACCCCTCCAATTCCAGCTCCATATGGTACAGTGTCTAATCCAGTCAAAGTGTCCCTTCTTTAAATTACAAATACAATATAAAATTATTCGAAACTTTATGAGTTTTTTTAGAAATAAAATATGAAAACAAACTCAGAATAACATTCCAACAAGAAAGCAAATATAAAAATTAACTATTCAACATTTCTAATTTAAATAATAATGGTATTAGAAATAAAATATCTAAATAAATTTAATTAAAGAAATAAATAATTTATATAAATTTTGTGAGTTAGATGAAGAGAAATCTGAGTAGACGAAATTAATTTGAATATTAATTTGCATGTCTGGCGAGGTTGCGCAAGAAATACTTGAAACAAGTTGAAATATAATATTTTCTAGGAGGAAAAGTAAACCTTAAATGGTTCAACAACCCAATTTTTATGCCAATTTGATCATATAATTTATACACTAATTTCATTATTACAACACGTTTACCTTAAAGGAAAATGGTAATTAAAAAAGAAATTATTTTTACTATTTTTAAATCGAATTTTTACTGACCGTTTAATAGAGGCGATTTATTTTTAATATTTTCAGACAAGAAGCAAAAATCAGTTTTACTTTAATCTATGCTTCACAATGAAATTAGTGATGAACAAGGTAAACCTGAAACAGTATCATACTAAAATCAAACAAAGACTGGTGTTCCACCCGACCCGAGAATCGAACGGAGGCAATATGGTTGTGCAGTGATTTATTGGCGATTTGATTTTGCTGGACCCATTTGTGTTCAGTTTGTTTAATTTCCGCATTGTCAACACAACTGTACCAGAGAACTACTCGGTTTAAAATCAACGATGCATTATTCATCGAAAAACTCTTTGTTAACAATTCTGGATTTATCATTCGAATTTCAATGAATTTATCCAGTAACGCGATGTCAAAGGCGGATGATATGTAATCATAGAAGGTACAAATGACCACCTCGAATTTCCACTACTTAATATAACTCCTTCTACTCACTAAAAGTAATAATATCGTCTACCTTTAGTCCTGAAATTTCAGACGCTCGAAAAATGATTGGATCTTGACATTTGCCGATATTAAACAATGAATGTTTAGCTCCAATATCGATATTCATCAATAAATTGTCATATTTGGTGGCCATACAGAGATCATTCGACAGAAATTTAGCGACCATGAGATAATCCGGTAAGCGGAAAACTTTATCCGACATTTTCAAAGAATTATTCGATCACAATTAATTAAAATAAATTTCTGTATATTTTTCTCACAAATGCGAAATTCACTATTTGATTTAACCTTATCAATTTTCATTAACATCATCAAAAGTTTTTTCTTCATTCAATTCTCTCTCATTTTTTCTTCAGAACGCTTTTCAAAAAAAGAGAAAAACAAAAG
The DNA here is from genome assembly GCA_001938485.1 of Girardia tigrina. Classification (NCBI taxonomy): domain Eukaryota; kingdom Metazoa; phylum Platyhelminthes; order Tricladida; family Dugesiidae; genus Girardia; species Girardia tigrina. The sequence goes on along the minus strand of MQRK01213014.1, from coordinate 15,184 downwards.
TGACATTATCCAAACTTTTATTTCAAATAGACAAACGATAAAAAACGTTCATATATTTATCAATTTTTATCCAGAAAACTCTGATACAGTTAATTAATTTAGTACTGCAAAACAAAATTTTCAAGGACATTCAATTACATCCCTCTTCTCAAACAATTTTTTTAATTAAATCACTTTTAATTAGTTTTGTTCCATAAAAAAACATAAAACAAATTTTTGCATCGATTTAATCGTCCTACTAAAATTTCAATGAAAATGATTGTAAATTTGACGATGGAAAATTTTCGAGTATCTTTTTTCAATAATTATTCGCCTGGATTATGATTCCAATCGACTGATTTCAGATATCGATTTAATAAGAAATGTTTTAGGAAATTGAATTTTTCTTTTCTCGATGATATAAATAATGATAACAATAATTTTTTAAATTATAATAATTTTAATATTTGAATTTCTTAGACGAAGTCATGGATTTTGAAAGTTGTAAGATGCCCGAAATAGGCCGTTGTGCTATTTTACAATTGTCTAGACGTGGCAGCACTGAACGTAGTGAATTTCTGATCATTGAAAAATGGCATGCAAAGCAAAACTTTCTCTACAATTTATCAACAACTTTGATGAAAAAAATGGTAGTGAAAAAATGTTTATATTGAAGATAATGTTGATTGCTTTGGTTAAGGTCAAAAACGATGTACAGAATGTTCACAAAGACCAGATGTACAAACAACTGAGTGCTGTGAAGTGGGTGTTGATGGCAAGAAGGTGGATGTGGAGATCCAGTGTTGGGAACACAGAGACACTGGGGCGGGGAAAGAGATACAAAAAGAGCTCACATACTTTGATTCTCTCGGTGATCGTATTGTACAACACAGTCTCAGTTTACACACACATGCCCAACACACAGTCGATTACAACCAGCACTCCGTCGGTCAATTTTAAAACTGATGTTATTTTGCCACTGAAATTCACGTGATTTGAAGAATTGATTATATTGATTACGAATCCCTTCTCGTTGATTTTGCTGTCATCGCTCGCGAAATTATCTTCGGTCATTTCATAGTTCATCATGAAAAATTAATCTTTGATACGGGAATCGAGTCCGGTCGTCGTGAATCACGACATTTCTAGCGTGAACGTTTTCTAAATTTATCTTCACTTTTTCGGTATGATACATCAAATGCAGACACCACAAATATTCGTGGGTCAATTTCATTTTAGCAACTTTTAGAAACTCTTTGTCTTCTTTAAATCGTTCTAATCGGAAATAATCTTTATTCAATGGTTACAATTGAATATTAATTCCAAATAGAGACGGCAATCAATTTTTTTATTGATCATTTGTGGATTGTTGTTAGGATTAATATTAGAAAATTATATCCACACAAGAAAAAACTCAATAACGTATAACATTTTATTTCTTCAAAATTTCTCGTATTTCCAAAGCTTTAACCAACTTGATTCATTTAAACAAATATTTTTTTACATAAAAAAATTAATAGCAAAATATCGAAATAAATCAGAAAAATTAAATGTTCTTTGATAAAAATGAAACAAAGAAATGTAAATATTTTTTTTCACTTTTGATAATTAAAGAAATTTTCATGGTTGAATATTTAATTATAGAAATACAATTATTTTCGGTTTTAATGCAATTGTTCTCTAAACGATTCGTCTCGCACATCTTTACTTTCATCCGGCTCGTTTTTCTGTTTGTCTCAAATGAATCGTTCGACCAAGTTAAGTTCAGATGTTTTCTCGAACAGAGCCACTGTTAAACAGTTTCTATCTCCCCCGAGCGAATCAAACAGTGGGTAAAAAGTCAGTTTGTAAGAACCATGCAAATGTCATTTTCAAAAAAAAATGTCCATAAATAGCTACGTATATTTATAAATATTGAATAAATTTGATTTATAAACTTTTAATTTTACTATATTAATTAAATTTGTCAAAAAATTGTATTTAAAGTTAGATGTGGTAAATTTAGCTTTCCAAAATGTAAATGCATTTCACCAACATTATACATTTATGCAAGTTTTTATTTTGTCTGTATTAGTGTTGATTTATTGTCGAAGCTACTTAACTACCTGTTCGAGAATCGTGTAACCATAGAATTGCTGTCAGATGTTACCATATCCTTCAGGAATCAATTCTGATGGATCTGAAAGCAAACTAATAATTGTTAATTTAGGTTTAATTAGTATTTGTTTCTATGTATGAATTTTTTTTATTTATTTTTCGGGCTGTGTTTTGTTTGATGCTTATGAAAAAATTTTTAATTTTAAAGAAATTTACAAAAATTAGACGATAAATAAACGGTATTTATATATGAACGGCGGTAACTCTGCGGAAGTTATGTTAAAATAAAAAAAGTTTTTGCTATTATATCCGTTTTTGTTTTATGAAGTCTATTTTTCAACAATCCGTTTTTTTTATAATAATAATTTGATTTTATAAAATGTTTATCGATTATTAATTTTTATTTTAATTAAATTTTATTTCTATTTGTTTAAATAAAAAATTCCGAAAAAACTAATTTCATAAAAAATATAAATAAATATATATTTAAAATGCAAGAAAAATTCCAAAAATATTATTTATAAAAAAAACTTTTATTTCATTATTTTCTTTTAATACATTTCAAAAGAAAAGATTTGATTGGTTTATTTTAATTTTAATAAATTTAATCGAATCCCAACTTATTAGTGTCAAAATAGTAATCCAAATGTATTAAATTAATAGGAATAACGTTCTTTTTTTTATTTTTATCAAAATAAATTAATAAAATCAAATAAATAATTTTTGAATAATTTAAATGTAAATTTGAAATATAATTTAAAAAATAAATTATTTTATTTTTTTATATTTTAATTTTTTTTGCAATAGAGAATTTTGATTTTGATTTAAATTTTATACAGTAAAAATATTGAAAAATTTCTTGAAAATAGAAAATCCTACTTTCTTCATTCTCCTCCACATTTATCGTTTTGGCTTGCTCGTAACTCGAATGTATCTCTTCTGACCTTCGACGATGTTTCTCCGAATTTACGATTTCGTTTTCTGTTTGTTTTTTGACGAAACCGAATATTTCTCTCGGAAATCGTGTACGTCTGTTTGTGACCTTTGGCTAAATTATTATGGAATGTTTAAAACAATTCTCTTTCATCACATTTTAAAATATTTTGTTTCTGAAATCAGTAGTCTCAATAATATCATAATTCTTTCACTCTTGATGGTTGACATTAAAATGGGATCTTTTTCTTTACTTCCCATCGTATCAGATAAATAAAAGTTAGAGGAGTACAATCACCAGTTTTTTTCAAATTTCGGCAAACGTATTTCCTGAACTTTTTGTGAAACCCAAATATGTAACTTTTTCTTATTTACATATTACTTAAGTGATCCTCAAAATTTTATGAACAGTAATTATAAGGATTGTGAGGAATATTTTTGAATGGTGTTTATTGTGTGTTGTTTGGTGTTAAAATTTAAACAATCACTTTAAAATTAAACTAATATTCCATAAATAATATTTTCTTAAAATAAATAAAAAATATTTTAAATTTAAAGTATAAATTATTTTTGTAATAATTAAATTCTAATTTAAATTTGTTTGAATAATGATACGTTAAAGAATATTATTAAAGATTATCAATCAAGAACGATGACGAGCTCCGCAAGTTTTACGGAGATTTGTTCTAGTGGTAATTCAAATTGTGATATAAATAAATGTAAAGAAAACCAAATTAATGTTCTTAATAAGGATAATTATATAAGTACTATTGATTTAGTCTTTTCTAAGCTAGTTTAAACGTGTCAAGTAATTCGTCCAATCAGAGTAACATATTTTAACTGACGATATAAATAATGTAATAACTATATAAATAATCGAATTCATATTAGTTGATTGGAATTGAGAACTGATGATGCCATCAAGGTGAAACATATTTCCTAAAAATAAAAATTTAAAATCGCGTTATTATCTTTTAAAGGAGTTGATTAAAATTTCATCTCGCCAAATAACTTATTTTGAAAGTGTAATTTTTTTATTATTATTTTAAAAATTAAAAAAACAAACTCTATTCATAAATCAAAAAACTATATAAAACTTTTAAAAGAAAATAAAAAATGATAATATTCAATAATTTTAAACTATATATCAAAATTAAAAACAAAGTTAATTTAAAACCGCACGAAATAATAATATGTTAATTGAAAATGTTAATAAACACATTAAAAATTATATATATATATATATATATATATATAT
>MQRK01213012.1:7598-20451 GCA_001938485.1 Girardia tigrina | reverse complement strand
ATGATTTTTTAAAAATCGAAACATGTCCAATAGTTGTATTAAAAAAGCTTTGATCAAATTATATTTTCGAAATACTAAACTTGCGTTCACAAGACTCAATAATATATATATATATATATGTGTGTGTGTGTGTATCCATGTAATTTAGAAACCTATTTTGGTTAAAATTAAATCCTAACACTTTTAAAAAAAGTACCAATTAAATTAATATATTACGATTTTAAATTACAATAAAAATTTAAATATTACATATGAAAAATATTTTAAGTCTTTTTTACTTAAAAATTAAATTAAATTATTTTCTATAAGTACGAATCAAAGAAAATACCAATTAGTCATCTGGATAGGAGAGACACAATCCGAATCAACATACAACTCGCAAAATGAAACATAAGCTTTGGGTTCCACAAAAGGTATAGCAAAACGTGAATTGAGTTTCTACGTTTGTGGACAAATAAGAACATGAATACATTTAGATACAAACCCGCTATGATCAGGAATGAACCCCTATAATAACTCTTATTTTTTTGGTGAACAAAACTGGCATTAACCGAAAAAAAAATCAAGCCAATTAGGACTATCATTATATGCGGTCAGCTTATAGACGTGTTTTGAGTGCTTAAGTGCCACGTGAATCTCAAGCTGATGCACCACAGAAGGCGGAAAATGACAATAGTGATTTTGATTGAGGCTTGGATACACCAAAACCTTTTAACCAAGACTATTTAAACGACCTTATCAGAGATCTAGGACTGTAAAAGATTACTTCAGAAATTTTAGACTAAAAGAAAGAAATTTGGCAATAAAAGAAACTAAAATTTCTTATTATCGCACAAGAGAACAAAATCTTCTCAAATATTTTGCTGAAGAAGATGACTTCATCCTTTTCTTTACTTGTGGGATAGTAGAGCTAAAAATCAAAATTGGATAAAAAATTGGGATACTCAAGAAGTTCTCGTTCCAGAACAACAAAACGTGGTAAATCCACCTTTAGTATAAGGGGATCGTATAATTTTGCCTCCGTTGCATATAAAACTTGGTCAGATAAAACAATTTGTAAAAGGTCTTGACAAAAATTGAATTTTTTTTCTTTTTCTATCAAGAGTTTCCAAAACTGAGTGATGAAAAGATAAAAGCAGGCATTTTTGATTTGCCACAGATAAAATAGTTAATAAAGGACTCAAATTTTAGAGACATTATGACAGAGATTGAGAAAAAGGCATAGAATAAGTTTGTTAGACTTGTTCAATTTTTTTGGGAAATAGAAAATAGATCTGATTATCCTCAACGCATCGAATAACTAATGGTTGGAATAACTAACTTTCAAATGGTTGGTATTAAATTAATGAGCATTAAGTTACCTTTTCTTCATAACCACGTAGAGTATGTTCGTGCAAATCTTAAGTGAAGAACAGATCGAGCAATTCCACCAAGATCTTCAATAAATGGAGAAACGTCATCAAGGCCACTGGAACTCACACATGATGGCTGACTATTATTTTAACATTCAGAACAGCTCTCTATCTTCAAATTCAAGAAGAAAATCAAATAAAAGAAATTTTTTTCAACTTAAGATCTAAATATAATAGGATTGACTTTAAATATATAATTTTTAAACAGACCCGTATGCCATATTTTTTAAAGAAAGTTAATACCGATTTTTAATTTTAATTTCAGTTACAGATTTGAAATTGTCATTAAAATGGGGCTAATATTGTGTAGCATAACCCAATCATCAGACATACTGTTGTGCAGTGAAATAGGCTAATAATATCTTTCAACATTTTGCAGATTATTACCAGTTTTTTCAAGATCAAAAATAAGGAGAATGATAATTGTTAGGATTTTGAGTCCACGTAAATTTTTGAAAGTTATAATTTAATATTAAAATTGGTGAAACTTTGAATTTATAAAATTGTAAAGCAGTAAAATTTGAAAGTTTTAAAATTTAAATTAAAATTTTAACGTATTCATATTTATTTTACTTTTCAATTTTTGTGATTTTGAATTTTAAAAAAATATTTTGTGTCGACTGATTTTATTCGATTTTTTTGATTTAGAAGTTCCTAAATTTTATGATTCGAATTTTTCATGGGGAAAACTTTTTTTATTTTTCATTGATTGGTTTGAATGTGATTATCAGATAGTTGGCTAAAATGATACTGGATTTCTTTATTTTGTAATTTCAAATTTTGTGAATTTAGAAATTTTGAGACAATTTGTCGATTTAGAGAGATTTTGTTAAAAGTAAAATAATTTAATTTTGAGTAAAAGATTTTTTAAAGCAAATAATCGAATTGTCTCAGTTGATATTGTTAAAAGATTTTGAAATTTAAATTGCGTGATTAAAAGGGTGTATTCTTTTAGTATTAAATTGATAATTTAAAAAAGATTATGTTGTTGTAAGAAAAAAGTATTTTAAGAATCTTTTAAAAAAAGACTTTCTTTGTGATATAGTTTTTGGTAGTTTCGAGCCGAACAAAAAAGATAGAGAGAATAATCTTCTATGATCAATATGAAAAATGAGCCCAGTACCAACGCCATTATTACGACAGTGCTAAGAAATTCAGTGAATACCGTAACACTAATAATTATAATAATATTGTAAGTTGCATTTACATTATCTTCGATGATTTTTAATTCAAGATTAGAATTCAAAATTTCACATAGAAAATTGTCGATGAAAATTACACACAATTTTAAAAATTTTTCATCTCGTTAATTTAATCATTTCGCTAAAGTTCATTTTTTAAATTTTCTTTAAAATCAATTTTTCACTTGTGTATAAATTTATCAAATTTTAACTATTAAAAAGTATCTCTGAAATTTATTAATTTTATTAAAAATATTTAATTTATTTAAAATTTAATTTATAATAAACTTTTTATTTTCAAAATAATTTCGCTAAAAATATATTTAACTTACTCTAACTTCATTTTATTTCAAAATAATTTCGTTCTATATAAGCAATTCTACCCAATTTATTGTTTTTTTTATAAAAATAAATTTAATTTCTTTATTTTAAAATTTTTATTAAATATTTTCTTTTTAAAATATGTTTGTTTTAATTAAACTAAACTTTTTTTTAATTACGATATTTGTTTATTTTAATAATTATACAGTTTTTAAGTGTTTTAAACAAATCATAGTTTAACTTTTTAGATTTTTTAAATTTATGTATTTCTTTTGTTTTACATAATTATTTAATTTTTGTTAAAATTTTAAATTAAAATATTTTTTTAATTATTTAGTGAATTAAAAATATTAAGTAACTTATAATAATAATAATAATAAAAATAACAATAATATATTAGTTATAATATAAAATTTATCGATTGTTTTCAGCGTCACCCAGACGTATATAACTTACATAATTCAGAAAAAAATGAAGTATTTTTCATTTAGAAAATAAATTAATTTATTCAAGCAAAATATATGGAAAGTGAAAGCATTTGTTCTCTGCTCTCAAACGACAATTAGTAAAACAAAAATAGAACTCAATTACTTGAAAAACTTTAAGACTGTATGTTCTGAAATCGAGTAAAACATAAAATTTTAATTTTACAAAAACAAAAAAAATATATATTCAATTAATCTATAGAAATAGTAAAAGAAGGAAAATTATAGGAAAATATTTCATCACATATGATGAGCATAAACTGCCACAGTCTCTCTCTACTCATGAGAAATAATTCTGTAATCATTTTGCTGATGTATTTTTCCCAATGAGATTTTTCCAACAGAATTGTTTCAACAAAAACCATCGAAAAAAAAACAGATTAATTCATTTTATAAATCAATATATAAAAATTAGACATATTTTTATATTTATTTTTAATATAAATTAATTTACACCATGTGTATATTTATTTATTTTTTAAATATATATCTGAAATAATAAGTAATGTGAAAATTATTTGTGTAATTAAGTAGATTTAAATAGTTATTTTAAATAAAAATAATTAATTTGAATTATAATAAATAAATTTTAAAATCTATTTCAAAAACTGTGTTAGGAAAAATTTAGAGAGTGTGATGAAAGGTTTAATTCATAAAGTTTTAATTTATTTTCAAATATAAAAACGAAGGTTGTATTTTCAAATTAGCAATAATTATGAAGACAGAATCATTATATTAAATCCGTTCAGGCTCTCATGATCTAACTCGAACTTAAATACTCTTTAGTAATATATATTTCTTTAATATCGCTAAACCAAATACATTGAACTGATTTGTTGTGCAGTATGAACTGATATTAATACTCAGAATATAATTTACCTGAAATACTTTATTGATACGTTGTACATGAAATCACTGCAACCAGAAATAAGTGATGAACTGACTTATGCTACTTACAAAATAAACGGTACATTGAATTATGTGACAAATTATCATTTGCTTGGTATCCAGACAATTGCTCCCCAAAAATTCCACCCTATTAAAATTGCTACTCTCATTATTGCTCATTATCAAAATTGTTCTTTTAATTATTGCTCCCTGAAAAACTGCTCCCCGTACAAAAACTGCTCCATGAAAAACTGGGTTTAGGTTAAAGTTAGAGTTAGGGTTTGTGTTAGGGTTAGGGTTAGGATTAAACCTAACCTTAAGAGATCGTATCATAAAAACTTTAATATATTTTATGCATCGATATTATACAAGCAGTTATTTTTTGCTATTAAAATTCACCCTCTTGCCAGCAATTTGTCATGGAGTAATTATTTCGCAGTGCAATTGTAACCGGACGAATTATTCTGGGAGCAATTTTTATGAAAAGCAATTTTGGGGGAGCAATTGTACAGGAACAATTTTTGGAGAGCAATTTAATGTAAATCAATTTGCTTAGAGTGATCTACTTTCTACTGATCCACTATCTTCTAATAGATTGATATAGACAGTTTGATAAACTTGTACAAAATATAAAATTAACAGTTTCTCAATTCTTTGTTGTTTTATTTAAAAATTTCCATTGATTTTGTATGCTCTAATATTGTATTAAATTGTGCTAGAAATATATCCCACTATTTATACATTAAAATGGGGAATAGGACATCTCGACGCCATTATTAGTGTATACATTTTTTATAAATTTTTTTGTTTATATTGATATAAAATTTGTGTAATATATATATATATGTGTGTGTAATATATATTTACCATAAATTGTTATATCTAATATTATTATTATACAATATTTAATGTGATTTATTAAAGGCACTGATGCCACAAGGAGGTTTAAATGGTGGAGCTGTATCTACCAATTGTTTGCCTTCTCAAATTCTCAGCAACCAAAATTTCATCACATCTCAAAGCTCATTAACAAATCCATATTTGGGATCAACAGCTTCATCTTTAAACGGAGCTACCATATCATATCCTGGCTTAGTGCCTCTGGGATTTTCCACTGTAGGACTTCTGAATTATAATGCTTTAATGAAAGATCTAGTTAATAATTGAGGTTCTTTATTATTATTATATTACTTGAATTATATTATTTTTTTACATTTAGATATTTTTTGAAGGGCCGTTTATTGAGACATTCCCAATAAAAATTGCATATTATTTTCTTCAAGTGATTATAAAGCTCATTTTTAAGAAAACTTCTTGATTTAACATATCAAACTTAATAATTTTATCTTAATTAATTCGATGTTTTCTTTCAATGGAATAAAATTGTCATTTTATTATCTGATAATTTTATTTATTTTTTTTATAAAAAAAACTAACTAATATATTTGGAGACGCAATTATCTCTCGATCGAAAACACAATGAACAGGAAAATGTCATCTCAATGAACGGAGACAATGGCTTTCAGAGAGGGCACAATCAAACTGAAAGATGCAATTATCTTTCAATACTAATTATGATGAATATGAATGACCGTTTATTATTAATTTGTTTACTTGAAATGTCTTCACACAAACATCACAAACCTTTCTCGTCCATCTTGTCTAATTAGATTTTATTACTTCTTATTTCTTGCTCTTTAGAGATGTTTTTATCTTATTTTGAATAACTTTATGAAAGTTCTCTTTCTTTTTAAGGCAAGTTTCCATAATATGTAATTGTACTTTCTTGGAAATTTTTCGTATCAGATTTGTTTAATAAAATAACGAAAAAATTTAAAATTGAAAGATAATTTTTACTAAATCTTTTACGTATTTATTCTTTTTATTCCAAATTAAGTACTGTAGATGGAATCATTTACCTCATACGTGGTTTTGTCCAAGATAGTCTTTAAAAAATTTATTACAAACTTTACAATAAAAGAAACTGCGCCATTCTCACATTGGTATTGTTACATAAGTGTTCGTGCTTCGGAGAAATTTTCAATAGATTTTAACAAAAATTAATACTTGTATTTCCTAAAATAATTTTATATTTAAAGTATAAGAGAAAATAAGTTGTGGAAAAAAAATTAAAATCATCACTTTGGAAATTAACATTAATTCCAAATTAAAGTAATAAATCTTTTCATCAAAAACTAAGTAAGACATAAGGCAACGAAATTTTATTTCTGAATTAATTGATTAAAACAACGCATATTTGATAGCAATAATATCATTATTATAACTAATAAAGAATACAATTTTAAATATAAAACATGAATATCAAAAATTAATAATTCTAAAGATTTCCATCTAAATTTTTGATCTGTTAAATCAATACGAACAGTTAATTTCGAAATGATAGAGCTTCAACAACTTCAAATATAACAATTTTAAATATAAAAATATAAACTGAATAAAATTTTTGGAACACAACAATCACATTACTTGTTCCATCCGAATTCCAGGTTGTTGCGAATACTGTACGGAGGCAGAATAGATACACTGGCGGTTTCGATTCTCGGACGTTTTATGCTGTGCCCATTTGGTACTATTCAATCTGATCATCATTATTTTATCCTTAATATACTCTAAAACTTTTAATAATCCCCAGTACAGCTATTTTTTCTGATCAAATTTTTTCTCGAGAATAATCCTTCATTTCTAATAATCCTCTTCTTCTAATAATTCCTAACGCTGAAAATTTTTTTTAATGTTCAAATTAGAGCTCAGAAATCCTGGGTCAACGCGAAATTGTTCAAATTTGGATTGATTGCATGCTCCCCATGGTAACTGTACGACCTAATTTACTTCTTCTTATATTTGATAGTGATGGATACCATATTTTCAAAGAGGCAAAAGAACATTTGCAAAAAAGAAAGATTTTGTTTTGTATATTCCCAGGCGATTTGATCAGTCTTCTTCAGCCAGCGGATGCTTTTTGGTTTAAATCATTAAAAAACTGCCTGTGGGGTCAAACTGATCAATGGTTTCAATGTGGTGCTTGTGAGCGTACCAAATCTGGGAGAATAAAACCAACATGCAAGCTGATTTTAAAATTGGTTAATATTGATTCTTGGAATACTTTTTCAAAAGAACTGATTATAAAAATTTTTATTCATGTTTCTTAGTTGAAGGAATGAGCTTGCTAATTGTCACAGATGCACAATTTGGTATCAAATTTAGAAGAAAATATTTTGCTAGTATAAATCATCAAGTTCTTGATGGTGAGGACTATTCGGAAGCAAGCTATTCAGAAATTGATGAATAAATTTGATTTTCAAAAATTTCTAATAATCCCCCATGTCCTTATTTTTCAAACTTTTCTAAAAGAATAGAATAATCTCCCAAGGTAACTATCGGAAGTTTTAGAGTATGTTTAAATCAAAGGCACTCAAAATTTTGAAAACAAAATATAAATGACATTCAAAAAAAGTTGTTAAATTAAAAGGTTTCAAATTTTTTACAAAAAAATCTTCATAATAAATTTGTCGACCAAAATAACATGGATAACAAAAGCTCTTTTTAAATTCGTAAAAATGTCTCAAATGGTTTCGTTTTGAAGAATACAACTGAGAAAATTTTGTATTCGAATTAAGTTTCGGCACGTTTAGTAAAAATGGTATACGTTTAAACGCAATCTGGTTTGTAGCGCAGTGCTAGAACACTGGCATATGTGCAGCACACTGTGCTGTATTTATTAGCACAAGTGCCATATCGATTAGCACATTTTGGCGCCGTGCAGTGATCGATTAGCACTATTCGCACTACTGCCATGGTAACGGCACCCATTTCAATTGTTACCATTGCTCTGTGCCGATCGATAGTGCACATGTGCAATATCGATTAGCACATGTAGTGATCCCCCGGGGGAGGGGGGTGTGGTGGAGAAGCCCCATTTTTCCACTAATAGATTAAGCCACATAGTTCAGACTAAGCCGCATAATTCAGAATTATCCGAAAATCATTAATTGTTACTTCACTGAGAAGAAGAATTGATTTATTGTTTCTAAATTATCCGTTCCAGTTGCTGTTATCCGAAAATTTGTTCATTATTATTTCGCGGAGAAGAAGAATTGATTTATTGCTTTTAAATTGTCCTTTCCAGTTATTGTTAAATGAAACAATTTTCATTGTTATTTCACGGAGAAGAAGACTTGATTTATTGTTAAAGGTCCTCCCGCTGTTGTATTTTCGAGGTTTTGATTTCCTTACTTGGTGAGCATTCAAATTGTGGCCCTCACAGTGCCCCCTGGAAATTAGAAAGCGCTACATGGGGGGCGATATCGCCCACGTTGAGAACCACTGGTCTAGAGGAATAAAACTCAAATATCTTAATTTGCAACTTAACTATTTCACCTTGAGAAAGCCAAAGGGAAACTGAATGACAGAAGATATATTCCATAGAAATTTCAATACTTTCCCAGATCTCACGAAATTGAAAATGGTTAAGAGCTGACGAACAAACCTACAGAATGATGCTCTTAACATCTTGCACAAAATTGGCGCATCTTGCTAAAATCAATTATGTAATGCAATGCAAAGAAATAACTTTGTTATGAAAATATTCTTGAGATGAATTATTTAAAGTAAATTACAAAAAATCTAGGTTTACTACATTCATGACAGGAGCCCCAGCAGTACAGATGCCTCTCAAATTAGAAGGTTTAAATTTAATTGAAGACACGAATCATGTTCAGTATAACATATTTCCTTCCTTCACGTATGAATCAATAATGTCTCAAAAGAAATAATTTCTTCGTATAATTAGAAATTTGAAGATTGGTTTCGAACAAATACTCTAAGTTGAGTTTATCATTTGCATTGATCGATTAGAAAATAATGCATTTGGCTGACACATGTTTATTCAAGGCTGTACTTTCAAGAAACTAGAATTTGCAACGTATAATCTGCAATATAATCTAGATAAATATATTATGAGTAAAAATTAGTTCAGTTGGTTTTGGCTGGAATGAATGTTTCATAGTGTGACTTGATTTCGGTGCCATATATAATACTTCACACGAAAATCTCTGATTTTTACTGAATATGTTTTTCAAATTTTTTTTCAACTTAAGCAGCATATGCTGCAGATTTTAGTTTTATTTTTTTATTAAAAAAAATGAAGCTGAAGTTCATCGGATGTTGGTAGAAGTTTATGATGATAATGATCTAACTAATAAATCATGTATTGATTGGTTTTAACGTTTATAGAATGGTTTTTCAGCGTTGAAGAAAAACACCACTCTCGGCAGCCAGTTAAACCAGACATGGAATAAGTGCTTTAGGCGGTGAAGATCTGAGTCAAACGTGAAAGGAGTTTGAAATCCATTAATCTATTTGACTACTGAACGTTACTGAATTACTTAATTTTGAGATTTTCGAAACAATCTGTTTCCATTCAATTGAAAGCCAAATTTCAAAAAAATAACTATTTACAAAAATAAAATTGGTTAAACTCAATTAAGAAAATGAAATTATGATTAATTATGTTTGTTTAAATACTCTTTTGTCGGCTTGGGGATCTTATTTAAATACATTTTTTCAGGTTGCGTTCTAAACTTAATACTTAAAACGCTATAGATGTAATGTCAAAAATATTTAATGTTAAATAAAATATTCATTTTCTGTATAAAAATTATAACACCTCGACTTAACAATCTTTATTCGTCCTTCTTTATTTTTTCCCTTGATTCTCATGTCAAATATAACCGAGGCATTACAATAGAAGACATGATTTACTGTTAGTAATATCCGCTCATATCTTGAAATCTTATTCTATCTTGTTTGGCCACCTTAAGGGTATATTCTCAAGCAATTTTACGACAAATAATTCAAACTAGGAAGAATTAATTTTTCATTACACTCGAATAAAATAATTCAAACCACTACAAAAAATTAAAAACTGATTTCTGTCAAAATCAGCTCTTTTCGGTACTTATTATTCCCCGGATTATTATTGCAGAACTGATCACAAGTTGACAAGCAATGCCAAATATCTGCTTGATTCTTTTATTCTGTTTCCTAGTAACATATATGAATAGAATTCTCACAGAAAAAATTTAACTTGTTCTATTTTATTATATTAGTTTGATAAATTAATACTTCTTCATCCATTTATCGATATTCACAAAGGAATTTTTTGTCGCCAGTTGAAATAAATATCATAATATATAAATAAAATAAATTTTATTTATTGATTACATTAAAATTTAATTAGAACTTTATTTATTCTTCTCACTTGTTTTAGAAATAGTAAATTATTTTAGTAAATTTGATCTTGGAATTACACATGAAAATAAAATATGATAAAAAACGTTGAAAAAGATAAAAATAATTCATTGAAAATTATCAAAAAAATTAACTTTAAATTATTTTAAAAGCTGTATAAAAATTAATGAAATTGTTTTTAATTTTCAAAAAAATATTTCATTTGTCTTTAATATCTAATTTCCTTTTAAATCTGAAATCGAAAAACATTTCCAACATTTTTACAAATTGACGCTTTCAAATTTATTAATTAAAAAACATATGTTTGATATAAAATAAGAGTTATAAAAAACATTTCGAAATTTGTTTGTGTACATGTTGACCCTCTGGCATCCTCTAAAAATATGTAAAAGTAATCACCACGTGGAAATATAAAAAAATTGTGCACAGTGTTGCTCCATCCACAAAAATAGAAACTCGATTAATCCACCTTTCTAAGGGTTTGCACAAATTAAAATTTGATATCGATCTCCATATCCCGAATCAGATAATGAAAACGATTCTTCTTCATAATTCTTATAATTTTCATATATTTCAACAAAGCTCGATCAAGTGGTTAGGCTGCGTAGTGACCAAAAATTAAATTATATAAAATTTACAAATAAACTTTTACATTAAAATCATATATTTTTTATTTATAACAAAGTGATTTGTTTTATTACTATTTTTGTAATGAAATTTTCTTTTAATTTTATAAAATTATAAATACATAATTTAAATTCGGTATTTCTTAATTATTTCAATATAAATGCAAAATCAATCGATAAAGAAATGTCGGAAATAAAACACTGATTTTAAACGAATAGATCCACAACCGCTCTACGATTATTTGTGAATATAACGGATTGATTTATTTCGATATCGACCGCGATTCGTCTTATTTCGACGCAGTGAATTAATCGATTCTCGGTGATATTTCATTCAATATCATAAATATTCATAAACGAACCGCTCCGAGCACAAAACTGGTGTCAGAAGTAAAAAGGGGGGACTTAGCTCACCGATCAATCAACTCATTCGGATGCCGTTATTCTCGATGACAATAAATGATTATGTAAAAATTTGATCAAAAAAATTTTTATAAGGTCCCAAACGGGACCCACTTCTCGTCCGACGTCACAATTCGTTTCCAAAAGCTGTCATCTCGTGGATTCTATAGCAGTTGTCGGCAAATTTGGAGTCTTTTATCGACCTGTGCTTTGATGAGTTTGTGTGAATCTTGACGCGGTTTCTTGTGCACAAAGTCGAGCTGCTTCAAATGTCAATGTATGGTTGACTTGCTAACTCCAGATTTAAATTCCAAATCGCGAGTACTTGACGAAGGCTTCATGGCCAACTCTGCTTGTAAGTCATCATTATCCAATTTTGTTGGTCGTCCAGAACGAGGACTGTCATTCAAGTCAAAGTTGCCTTTCTTGAAAGCTTGAACCAATCAATTTCCGTACTATTTCCAACCGTTTATGTACCTTCAACTTTGCAAATTGCCTTGGCATTATCTCGTGTTGTCAAGCCTTTCTTCCAATAGTGACTCAGCAACACATGGATTTCAAGCTTTGTAATCTCGTAGTCCATATAATACTATAAATAAATCGATATTTATCAATATCAAATAAATAATACCAAAAAGAAATTAGAAAAAAATTGTATTTTAATTATTGAACGGGAACTTTTAGGACAACCTAAAATTTGGTGTTTAGGCTTGTCAATTTTATCGATATCTAAGATGAAAATTCCTTATGAAAATTATGTTTCATTAATAAGCCAGCTGAATCAGATTGTAATCAAGATCCACCAAGAGTATCAAAAATAATATTATTAATAAAAAATTTTTTTATAAAAACTGTTGCGGACTTTGATTTTATTTTTTTTTGCACCATTGTGGTTTTCGATTCGGGAGTGTGTCCCCGTTTAAAGGAATATCATTTTTTTGTGCTGTCTGCGACACAAATGACTCTTTAGTGCTGTATTATTATTATTATTTTATGGATGAATCGTTAAAGTAGAATATTTGAAGTATATAATGAACTGAAGCGTCACACGTCGAATTATGCGAATATTTTATCGTTTCTCAAACATGAAGTGACAAACATGAGTCGAATTCAATCGATAACGCTTTTACAAAATTCGCTGAAACGAAGCAGTCAACTATTTGTAGTTCCCGACAACCGAGTACCAGTAAAAGCCACTTCCACGTCAAATAACAAACGAAAAATCATTTCCAAACGATCTTTCAACCACCATTACTAATTAAATAAAG
>MQRK01213006.1:12766-25688 GCA_001938485.1 Girardia tigrina | reverse complement strand
CTATTTCATAGTTCGATTTCATAGAAATTTACATTTAAAAAGTCTGCTACAACGCTGATTATCTAAAAATAAACCAGACAATGAAAGGTGCACAGTGACTTTCTGAACGCACTGTATTTCCTGGAGTATTCTGTAGAATTTGTCTTTGTTTTCTTTCAGTATTTGGATTTCATTGTTAAGTTTTTCAATTTTGTTTAAAACTAGTTCGATTGTTTCATTTGTTGTTTCACTTGTTGATGGCGTAAATTCCTTTGTATAAATTTGATCTGCAAGGGTTCCCTGATCTTCTGAATTTAGATCTTTATTTGCGAGTAAGATGTTTTTATGTTGGATGTATGAGTTTTTAAACGTTTATTAATATATCAATTGCCTTCACTATTTGACATTTTTCTTGATCAATATATTTCTAAATTCATATTAATTTTTTTCAATAAATGAAAATCATTTAATAAAAATTATCAATTAAAACGATTCTAATTGGTTAAATTAAATCTAAACATTTTAAAAAAGTACATATTAAATTAATATATTAAAATTTTAAATGACATTAAAAGTTAAATATTACTGTGGCGCTTCGATTTTCCTTGAATAATCAAATCATTTACATTTTACAAATTTCAATAATAAAAATAACATTCAATTTTTTACTATTTTACTAAAAACATTATCAATCAACTAATTTATTCGAAGCACATTTTCCTTCAAAAAAATCAATCAGAAATGCCTAAATTAGTTGGATGAAAAAATTTCTATCAGAAAAATTAAATCAAAAAAAATAATTAAATCAACATTTAATTTAAAAGACGGAAACGTTTTTTAGTTTTAATAATCAGAATTACGGAAAATGTCGAATACAAAAACTGCAAATCAACAAGGGATTTCAAATGTAAAGGAATATTATTATTTTAATAAATTTTGTAGTATGCTTGTTATCATTTTTGGTTTTCCGATCACGAGAAGCGTGATCGAGCCCACTACATTATTGGCGTCAGAAATTATCAAGAACTCGATTCCGGCGACCAGAACTTCAATTGTGTCAAAAATCAACACGAATCCGATTCTGGCGACCGTAACACTCATCTGCTTCTCTTCAGCAATGCCGATGACTCGATATGAGCCAACAATCGCCATCGATCGTTTCTCTATGGATGTCGACACACCACCAAGTTGTCACAATCAATTCCTTTGATCTGGAAACTGTATTCTGGTTCATCAAATCAACCCTCAACTCTATTCACCGAGACTCCGGATACCGACAGCCACCGCTAAACTTGCAACTATTACCGACACAGCGGTTCTTCGGGTTTGTCCTATTGATTTTGGCATTTCTTCAATGAACAATAAATTATCCGGAATTTGTGTCTTCGACATTTTATATAAATATTTTACTAATTTTTTCAATAATAATTCCTTTAATAATTATATTAATATTAAAAAATCTTTAAACATGGTGAAATGTCTTGATTTTTCGTGGGGATTGAGTGATGACAGATGCTGCCACACCTTTATCTCACCACTGCGTCTTTAAGCTACGACTGCGTCCACAGCTCACGTGGCTTGACGACGGTATACAGAACCAGTCCTACATAACCGTTAACGATACTATACCGGTAATTAGATGATTCAACGACACAGTTACAAGACATCAACGCCATTTCACTACCATCAACACCGCCACTGTACTTTTTAGATAAAGATGGAACACCACAATTGATGACATAATCACTGTCTATATAAGCAGATTTAAAACTCATTTTTTTTCTTGACACCTGACGATGACGTTTATACCGTCGAAAGTAATTGTCATAAAATATATATGTTTATTTAACAAATGGCGTATTTTGTTTTCAAACATAATTTTTTAATTTTCTAATTAAAATGAAATGATTTTTCTACCTTTTATGTTGAATTTACAAATGAATAAATTGATCGATTGTTGCGATTTTCAAAGATTTAGTGTCTATACTTCACAACTTTCACAAATATTTACAGATTATACTTGCAATATTTACAGAAAAACGACCGTCCAAACATTCTAGTGGTTCAAAGAAACAAGACCGAAGTAATGATGTTCCTAAAAAGACCGATAAAAATAGAGAAACAGAAAGTACAGAATCGGAAGCAACAGGCGATTCATCCCACGAGGTCGATTCGAAAGTTATAAAGGATTTTATGTGTATCATTATTGCAATGAATTATTTATTTCTTATTAATAAATAACAATAATTATTATATAACGTCTTTAGAAACCAAAAGTTTCATTGATGTAATATATTTCGACTAAAATTCGTCATCATCAGACATCATCAGCAACAGCTGGGCAGTCTTAGTAGATACCAAACTCACTTCTTTTATTTACCTTATAATCACTTGAATATGTTTCACAAACTACAGAGATACTTCTTTCGATATCCCTCGATTGATTCCGTGAAAACATTAGGAATACTTTACAGAAATTATATCAATTTTAAAATAGTCGCATAATATTTCCAAATTATAAATTTTTAAATCTCATCTTAAAATTTTATACAACAAAAGTTCCATCAAATGGTTAAATGAAGAAAAAAATAATTTAAGGTTCTTTTCAAACAATACTCACGGTGTTGCGAATCATACTCAATCGACTCAATTCTATATGTTCATTTATAAAGATTTGAACTCTCTAATAGAGTCACCTTTAACAATGTGCATTCCATCCAAGAAGCATCAACGCACATGGTATTGAACCAGGTAAATGGTTTTGTGTCAAGTAAAACTTTTGAATCAAAAACAGCCCATGTTATCGTCGTTCTTCATGGCTACCAGGAAGATTCACAAAATTTCAGAGCTCATAATCATTTCTGTATACCGCATTTCACAGACGTCCGTCAGCAGGAAAGACCGATTACTTCAACCGATATTTCATTCATCATTTTAACTGACAGCGAAGAGCTCCTTATTTGAGTAATTTACTATGTCTGTTTTGTGTCTTTTCTGGTTATTATGCTTTTTTCAACCTATTTTAATTGATGAAATACCTCGCTAGTCTTCCATGGACATTAAATATTTCTCTCTAATGCCATAATAACTTGGTGTTTAAGTGCATTTGTTTCATGTGTCTATTTAACTCATTTTTTTCTGTGAACTGAAACAACTATTCTGATAGAGTACGAAATCACATTAACATTCGATAGTAACAATTTTCAGATAAGATACGCGGTTTACCTTCATATCCTGGGTAAGTAGCGTTTATGCCATTTTTATTATCACTTTGTTCGAAGTCCATAATTCAACACCAAAATTTTATTAAGATAATTGATAAGATTTAATTTAGGATGTAGAAATATTGAATAAATAATTTAATAAAGAATATGTGGAAAATTATGATGAAATTAAATGTAAATAAAAATTGTTAAGATTTAAATTGATAATTAGAATTTTTTAATTAATTCAATTATTGAATTTTAAATTAATTTAATTTGAATTATGCATTTTGAATATTGAATTATCTGAACATTGAATTCTAAATTAATTTAATTATCAAATTAATTAATTATTTTAGTAAAGAATATCCTTAAAAAAAGAATATCCTCTAAATTTCGTTCTGAAAAATTTCATCTGAAAGATGCACCACGCTCCGGTCGACCAGTTGAAGTTGATGGCGACAAAATAACAGCACTGATCAAATCTAATCCACATATGACGACAAGAGAAGTTGCAGATACTCTGGAAATATCAAAATCAAGCGTTGGAAGTCATTTAAAGAAACTTGGATTCGTCAGTAAACTCGATATTTGGTTACCACATGAACTGAAAGAAATTCATTTGGTGAAACGTATAGGCATTTGCGATTCCCTTTTGAAACGAGAACAAAGTTATCCATTTTTAAAGCGCCTGATTACGGGTGACGAAAAATGGATTGTTTACAACAATGTGGAACGCCGACGATCATGGACAAAACGCTGTGAGCCTGCCAAAACGATCCCAAAAGCAGAATTTCACCAAAAGAAGGTTATGCTTTCTGTCTGGTGTTATTTTAATGGAATTTTGTTTTTTGAACTCCTTCCGAGGAATAAATCCATCAATTCAGACAGATATTGTGGACAGCTGGAGAAATTGGCTCATTCAATTCAAAAAGAACGTCCTGAATTGGCAAATCAAAAAGGAGTTGTAATTCAGCATGATAACGCAAGATCGCATACAAGTTTGACCACTCGCCAGAAATTCTGATCACTGGGTTGGGAGGTTTTGCCGCACCCACCGTATTCTCCAGACTTGGCCCTATCGGATTTTCACTTATTTAGATCACTGCAGAATTCCTTAAACAGAAAAACATTCGCCAGTGATGATGACATCAAATCGTTCCTAGACGGCTTTTTTGCTGATAAAGCAAAGGTTTTTATGAACCAGGAATAATGAAGTTACCGGAAAGGTGGAAGAAAGTGATTGAAAATAATGGACAGTATATCGTGTAAAAATATTTGTGCATCCATGTCATTTTTTGATAATAAATATTTTAGTAAAAAACGCAATGACTTTATGACCAACCCATTAATTATTGTAATATTAGCAGAGAGTAAGACAGAATCATAGGACATTAATATTCTTCTTATCGGAGAGACTGGGGTCGGCAAATCGACGTGGATAAACGAATTTGTTAATTATTTCACATACGAAAGACAGAAAGACACACTGGAGAAAGCAGAGATAGGAGAACCACTTAGTCTGATTTCATCAAAATTTACAAAGACAGATTTTAATTTTGATGTTCAAACTTTCTTAAAGATTTAAAGTATTTTGAGTAAATCATTAAATAATTAATAATATTTGAGAACGACATTTTATAAAATGAGAAAAAAACACGCTTGACTTGGAAACTTTTTATTTTTTAAAAAAAGTTAATATTTAAACAGACTTAAAAATTAATAATTTAATTATTAATTTTTTTGATAAGTATAAATGTGTTTCTACATAACTCCCCCTCATATTTGTAGATCTTGTAGGCCGAAGCAGAGTTAGTCTATATACTGAAATGCGCATGATATTTGTATCGACTTTCACTTCAAATGTTTTCAAATCCGTGCTTGCTCAAATTATTGCTTGCTCAACACTCGAGAATGTTGGAGTTTCATAATTGTACGATTCAATAATTAGGTCATTTGGAATGTTGGCGGCGCTTCCGAATACCTTTTGCAAAGGCGTCACAGGCTTATCGCTTCTTACTGAATTTCTAATGCCTAGCATGACTAAAGGTAAATCCTTTGCCAAAGTTCTCTCTGCATTGTTCGCATGTGCTCGGAGGGCATTTTTCATTGTGCGATGGAACCTTTCCTCTTTCACATTGCATTGTGGGTAATAAGCCTTAGTGCGTCGATGTTCGATGCTATATTTTTCACATAGCTTGTTGAATGTTTCAGAGCAAAATTGGGTCCCCTGATCGGAAATAATGATTTCAGGACATCCATATCAAGAGATCCATTCTCTTTCGTATGTTTCGAGTGTCTTTGTTTCCGAGATTTCTTTAATTGATATGGCTTCTGCCCATGATGTCTGTCTGTCAATTAGAGTTAAAATGAATCTTTTACCTTCTACTTGTGGGAGAGGACCAATAAAATCAATGTGGACAACTTTGAATTGTCCACGGTCTGGAAATGTCCCAAGTGGAGATTTTTTATGATTGTTTATTTTGGCAGTCATGACAGCCTCATACCCATTGCCTGATTTCAGACCTCATTTTGGCCACAAATATCGTTCTGCTAGTAGACTGGTTGATGTTTTGACTCCTGGATGGGCTATATTGTGCAGACTCGAGAATTCTTGGAATCTTTATTTGTTTGGAAAAATAATTCTGTCCTTTCTTGTTGTATCGATTAACAATCCATTTTTGGTTTGTATGTTAAGAGATGTTGCTCTGAGGTTTCGAAGACTTGGATCAGGGACTTGCTCTCTGGTTAATTCTCGAGTTGATATTCGATTTAAATTAGATATTTCATGATCTGGTCTTGAAAGGTAGTCTGCAATCGTGTTGGATTTTCCTGCCACACGTTGCATGTCGAATGAGAAACTATAATGAATTCGATCCATCTCCATTGTCAGTTGGATAGTTCTTTCATGCTATGAATGTGTAGTATGGGTTTGTGATAGGTTCGTAGAATGAATTTGGTTCCTTCTAAATAATATTTAAAGTGTTTGATCGAGAGATATACCGCTAGGAGTTCTCTGTCAAATGCTGAGTATTTCTTTTCTGCTCAATTGAGTTTGCGAGAGAAGGAGGCTATTGGCTCCAGTTTTTCTGATGTATTGTATTGGTTAAGACTTGCACCGAATGCGTTAGTTGAGGCATCCGTGTATAGTACCATGATTTTCTCCTGATTGGGTACTGCCATCGAGGTTATGTTTGATAGACTCTGTTTACACGTTTCGAATGCTTCCTGGTGTTCTCTCGTCCAATTAAACAGCTTCCTCTTGTTGTTGACTGATGCGGTTAAATCATGTAAAGGTGGTATTATTTGCGATAAATGTGGTATTGTCCACTGATAGAAAGTTACTACTTCGATGGAGCGTTTCAGTGCTTTGCCATTTGCTGGAGATTCTAGATTCAAAATCTGGTCTTGAATCGGTTGTATTTCCTCACACGAGATGTTAAAACCAAGAAAGTTCACATTATGTTGATGGAATTTGCATTTGTTTTCATTTATTTTCAGCCCATTCTGTTAAAATGCTGTTCTGACAGCAGCGATATTTTGTTTGTGACTGTTTTGATCAGGCGAGAATATTATTATGTCATCAATATATGACAATGCAAATGCTCGAAACGGTTTTAGAATTTGATCAATGTTGGAAAATTTTGGAGGTGTTTTTCAGTCCGAATGGCATGAAGTTATATTCATCGAGTCAAAATTGAGTGATAATCGTCGTTTTATGATTGTCCTATTCATGAATCGCAATTTAGTGGTAGGCTTTCTCCAGATCAATAGTCGAGAATATTTTGCAGTTACTGATGACACTGAGTATATCTGACATGCGTGGTAATGGGTAGCGGTCAGGCTTCGTTCTTTGATTTAATAGTCAGTAGTCACCACATGACCTGTAAGAGCCATAACCTTTTTTACCACTACTAGTGGTGAGGCCCATTCATTTTTGCTCTCTCTGATAATTTTTTGTTGCAGCATGTTCTCAAATTCTCGACGGACTAATTCAAGTATTTTCCCACCAATGCGTTGGGCTCAATGAAAAATTGGCTTTCCTTCAGTTCCGATATAAAGTTTTGAACTTACATTGTGCGATTAATCACTAGCTATAGTTTCAATTGATCTGCTGGAGCAATGGGTAACGTTTTTATCGATTTGAAATTGGTTGTTTTGACAATCAACAATGGTATTGGCATATGCTAGGAAATCCGATCCTTGGATTGGTCGGTTGACATCTACAACCACAAACTTCCACTGAACTTGTCGCTCGAGTCCGACTAATTGAAAAGTCATCGATTTGGTTCCGTAAACTTTAATTGGAAAGTTGCTTGCTGAAGTTTACTTTTCACTTGAGATTGAATTGTCAGGTTGAAATTGTTTTGAGGGTAGAACGCTGACATCGGCACCAGAGTCTATGAGAAAATTAATTAGGCACTTCTGAGTTTTTGTAGGAATTGTGATAATTCTGGAGACTGAGGCCGATTTTTGAGTTGATTTAGTTCCCTGAGCTGGCCTTACAAAGAACCAGTCCCTTTTCTCGAAGTATTGTTGTTCCATTTACAATGTTGTTGGCATTTAATACTTTTGGAACCGAAGCGATTATGATAATAGCAGATTGTACGATTTGTTTCATCTCTAAAGCTTCTTTGTTTGAGCTCCTTGATCTCCTCTCTTAAAATAGATATTTCTGAATGTGAGATGGTAAGGATGAATCGTCATTTGTTGAACTTGACTGCAGTTCTGAAACGTTTCGTTTGATTTTTTGTAGAATTTTTATCGGTTGTAAGTCACCGACGTTCTTCTGATCAAATAGTTCTTGTAGATGGTATACCTTTGACTTTTGCTTGATTTTGATTATTCTTCGCTTTAAATCCGAGTATTGGATGCTTGATGAAATGGCTAATTGATCTTGGACTGAGGACAGGATACTTGGAGTAAGGCTGGCAAGTATTGGTTCCTAGTTGGTAGTAGTTCCTATTGGTTGGTAGTATTTAGCTTCTTCTTTGACGATATTCCCAATAGTGAAAATTGCTTCTACCTGTTGGATCCATATTTGCGGATTATCAAAATACTGTTGAATTCTGATTGTGAAGTCCATTCTTGATGAAATATGTCCAATTTCGTGACACCATTCGAGAACTACATTTTATAAAATGAGAAAAAACACGCTTGACTTGGAAACCTTTTTATTTTTAAAAAAGTGACTATTTTAACAAATTTAAAAATTAATAATTTAATTATTAATTTGTTTTATCAGTAGAAATGTGTTTCTACAATATTATATATATTTATTAAAGTACAAAAAAAATAATTTCGAAGTTTTTATTTACATTTTGAAATTTTCCAAATAAACCGGTTCAAAACATTTAAAATGTCAATCTTCCATCTGGGTGCGAGAAATGCAACCCTAAAATAATATAACAAGCACAAAATGTCATAAGCACCACTCGAAAATAGGAAGTTAATGTATTTATTGAAATAAATTATTTACTAAATCTGGTAATTTGTATTCCATCAATAATTGTGGAGGCTTTCAGAAAAAATGTCGACATCAACAAAGTTCATTTCTTTTTGGAGAGAAAGCATCACAGTATTTTTTAATAAATATTAAGTACGGAAACATGGTTTCTAATCTTTCTTATAGTACTCCTGTTAGTGGTGTAAAACGATCAGTTTTATTCAGTGCTGGTCGGCTAGAGCTATTAGGTCATTTTTGTCTAATCATTAAATTTCATGTTTTATTATTGTTCCCAAAATAACGATTTTTTCATAGGACGAAATGGATTTATTTCAATGGGATGAGAGAGGTGAGATAATTCTTTTTGTGAACATTTGAAAAAATACATGGCTTAGATCCAATGGATTTCCTCAACAAATTTTACTATAGACTGAAGGATATTTTTGAAAAATGCAACAGTGAAATGGTGGAGAACCGTGATGGAGTCGGTTACCTGGGATTTGTGGGCTCTTTCTTTGACGTTTACAACAGACATATAAGACATAATGTTTTGGATAAATTGTCAAAGAATACGTCTTTTCAAGATAAAGACAAAATTGGACTGAATTGTTTGTGTGTTTCAATTAATATTTTGAATTTGAATATGGATAAAGTCACAGAGGATAAATATATACACCAACTACTTGAAGTTTTAGATGAATTCCGACGATATTCCCAATCAAGCACGGTGGCGCGAAGAATAACAGAAACAATTTTGTACTGTCTTTGCAATTATTGTAACAGCACAAATAATAGCGAAAGTAAACGAATCTCTTTAACAAAGAATAGTAAACAATGCCTGAAAAGCTGCTTCAAAGAGCCTCAGTCAGGCAAAATAAAACTCGGTGCAGCAATTATTATTCGCTTTCTTGACTCAACAGATGATCACCTATGCGACAGTGCAAGAATTTATTTGAGCAGTATCAATGAATATTATGGAGGACGATATCTCGGGGTCGATAAGGAACTCATTGCAGCAGCTATTGCTACAGGTATGACATGTATTTATTTATTCTCTTTGTAGATTAGAACAAACATTTTTTTTGCATGAGGTTACAAATGTACAAATACGTGCGTGACTGAACAATGCAGTCTAAGTTTTCAAATGTCATGTGGCAAGTTATCAGTTATAATCAAGACAGAATTATATTATTTAAGGGTAAATGGTATTTACAAATGCAATTGATAAATCTTCTGTGAACGCATTAAATTCATGGACATGTAGTTTATACTATTAGCTTAATTTGGCTTTACTTCACTCTCTGCAGATGTAACCTGTGCAATGTAAATGCTGTAAGTAGATGTATTAAAATGTATAAGTTGATGTACAGTGTACATCTACTTATACATTTTTAATAAGACGGCATTTTTCTACATTTTATGATCTTTTTAATAAGAAGAGATGTGTACTATGATGAAAAACAATTGCTTGTAGAAAGAAATCAATGGAAAGCAATTAAAAACAAATATAAAAATTGAATGGGTGGTGAACGATTATAGTTGTTTCACATATACAAATATGCGCTAGTTAATATTTTAAATATAATATAGAACGATTTTAGGAAGGGGCAAATCATAAATTATATTTAATTGTGTAATACAACTTTATTGTTTGAATTTTTAAAATACACTTTTATTGTTAGTGTAAAAGAGCTAACTGAAAACGTGTTTCAGTTAACGCCTTTAACGTAAAAAAATAAAGATAAATATGTATAAAACTTTTATTTTTATACAATATAAATAAACATATATAACAAAAAAAATCACATACGAGAGAGAACGGCACGGGTAAATCTCGATTTAGATTTGTGTTTGTCGTTCAAATGTTTCAAAGGAACGATCTTCTGTTGTAATAATATCGATGGAAACGTCAGAGAATCATTGGTTGTGCAACGAGATTTTGGGAAAATAGATTACACGAAGAGATGTACTTTCAGGGGAATATTGATAAATAAGTTTGCAGTAAATACAAAATAACGTCTAGTCTCAGTTGACGATTAGTCGATTTGCTGTCATAAATTAATTTCGCCTGCTTACGCTGTTTGTATACTGTTCCTCAGATGAAAATTGACGATTTATATAGGAATTTTAGTGTGGTAAAATTGACGATTCTAGGAATACTTGGAATTATTGTAATATTTTCTAGTGTTCAAAATCCAGATAAGAACTTTTAAATAGGAAGGAATAATTTGTATAAGTTGTACATAATCGGTAATTCAGTATTCATAATTATTAATTCAATTTTATCGATTATTTTTTTTATATATAATTTGATATATATATATATATATAATTTTATATATAATTTATGTATAATTTTTTTATAAATGTATAAAAAAATTTCCAATACATTCCAGAATCGTGCATATTGATAAATTGTTATCTGTTGATTAAAACTTTTCTTTAAAATCAGAACAAAACATTTAAATTGATTCTAAATAGAATTTCATCAATTTCCTAATATATCTCATAATCATGAAATAAACTGTGAACTTTTATATTTATTGAAAACAAAACTCATCCATTAAAAAATATATTTAGAGGCAATATATTTCGACGGATCAACCGTCATCTTCAAGTAACTGATTAATATTTAATTCACCTTTAGACAAATACAAAAATCGACGATTATGTAATTGATTGCATGAAATCAAATGGAGCATTTGTTGGCGTATCGAGGTGATATTAGATTTATAAAATAGAAATTAAAAATAAGATCGATGGAGCAGAAATTAACCGGTTTGACTGAATATTTTGCCAGTTTTAGAAAAATACATAATAAATTATATAGAATTTATAATGTAAATAAATTAAGTTAAATAAATAAGTAAATAATTAAATAAAGCTAATTTAAATTAAAGTAAAAATTAAATTAATAAATAATTAAATGAATCTTTAAATTTAAAATGATTAAGATAATAATGATTTGAATTTCGAGTCAAAAAGATTTCTGTAACAAAATAAATAGTAATAGTTAAAAGTCGTTAATGGTTCTCAATCGGAAATTCGGATTATTTCGTTTGTTTGAATGGTGTTTTGTTTGCGTGATTGTTTCAGTTTTGAAAAAGGAAAAATGTTATGTCAGTTCAATTTCGAGATCAATTTGTTTTTTTTTTCAATCAATAAAGTGTTTTTATATTTGCCATTATATTTGTCAACTCTGATTTGAATTTTGGATGATTTGAATTAAAATTTTGCAAAAAGATGTCGAGGGAATTCTTTTCAACTTTGCGTAAGCAGAGTTTGTACGGATCGGCCGACTTCAAGTTCTGACAGTTCATGTTTAATTGTGTCCAAAGACAAAATAACCNCCGCCAGTGACGGTGTAAAGAGCCACTCGATGAAAGGGAAAGTGGCGATTAGTACGAGAACAGCGAATCATATTTTCGATTTTTTTATTGCTAAAAGGTGTTATATGATTCCGATTGAGTGGGTTAGGAGAAGGATCGCTACGGGATCTTTTCTAAAGAGAAATATCGGTGTTCCGGAGGGTTATTAATTTTGTCCGGTTAAACAAGAAACGTTTTTCAAAGATGAAGTCAATCACGATCTGCGATGGTCATATGAATAGTTATTTGCGGTTGAACTGAAGATCAGGCCGAAGCAGCGGTATATAACTGAGAGAGATGTACGAGTAATGTCGGAAATGACAATCATGATTTTTGAAATTTCAGAAAAAAATGGAATAGTTTAAATTGTCAATTAATCGATATGAAGATGAATTTTGCGTTGATGAGAAAGGAGAAATTATATTGGCTGACATCCTTGATAGTGGTAAGCTTCGATCTGTTACAGACTTTGATTTTTTTTTTACACTATTACAATTTCTGAATCGGTAGTATATCCTATTTAGAAAACTTTTTTTTATCGATAACATCTGACACTATTGATAATGTATATTTTATCATTTTTGTACTTTGACGGCGTGACAGTATGTGCAAGTGTACAATTTGGTTTTTTTTATTTATGTATGCGTTCATCCCTTTTTTTTTATTTGGCGTGATTTACTTTATAAAATCAATGCAAAATGAAAACATAATGTTAAGTGCCATGAAAGAAGTTCCGATGACATTTCTTAATCGAATATTCGAACAAATCTCAAGCGAAAAGTTATTTCATGATGCCTTCAATGCCGTTATTATGTTTATCACTGATCAAGCGAAATCTCATAAAACCAAATCTAAGGACAAACTGACAATGGAAAGCACAGGACTTTCTGATATTGAAGCCGACAGAAATACATATTTTTCTTATT
>MQRK01213003.1:13042-26257 GCA_001938485.1 Girardia tigrina | reverse complement strand
TTTCAAATTTTTGCCAAACCAAGGACGGAGGAAAAAAATGATTATCGGATTCGTTTTCAGCGTGTCAAAATGGTATAGGACACGAATAAATTAACAGCCGGGCAAAAAATGTGTTACACAGTGTTATTTCTTTATATAGGATCTAAATGTTCAAGGAGTCATACTGATCTAAGATTCTTTCAGCCAAGGCAATACGAGCCCCACGAAGCATGGAAGACGTACGCGGGTTCGGTTTGACAGGTGCTTTATTAATCCTACAGTTTTGTATGAGTCATCGAGCATGGAGGCGGATAGATTTTATATTAATAACTTTATTGTGGTAGGAACCAAGGATATATTTCATATAACCACAAATGAGTGGACCACTGTCGATTACCTTGTGAGATGTCAAATAATTGGGTGCAGATCAGAGACAAGTCTCGAGTGATGAACAAAATTATGATAAACAAAGTCATTGAGATTGGCAAACTCATTTGCATAGGTTGTGTGATTCCTCAAGCCAGTCTGATCATGGACAGTCAGTGTGCTAGAGGAGAGAAAAAAAAGAAAAGAGAACCCAGTGGGAATTACGAAAAGACAGGAAAGTGAAGCAAGGAACGACCATTAATTTCAAGAAGTGAGAAATTGGTCAGCCTGGGTTAGACAGACAGGAAAAACAAAAATGTTGGGAGTGTTAACGTACTTGACACAATACGCATCAACATAGGAATGATCGAAAAACAGAAAGTTAATGAGCTGAAAAGCTGGGGTGACTCCAAACCCCAGTTGATCAGAGTGTGTGTCAATGGTGAAAGAAGAAAATACATTACGGATATACATACAGGTGAGATTTGGGTCAAAGGAGTTGTGGAAAGAGAGAAGAAAAGGCACACTGAATGA
The DNA here is from genome assembly GCA_001938485.1 of Girardia tigrina. Classification (NCBI taxonomy): domain Eukaryota; kingdom Metazoa; phylum Platyhelminthes; order Tricladida; family Dugesiidae; genus Girardia; species Girardia tigrina. The sequence continues at coordinate 25,378 of MQRK01213003.1, read as the reverse complement.
CCACAGTCAAACTGGCTAGGTTGACAAAACCTATTATCTACAAGTTTAGTATGGTTAGAAATATTTATTAAAATATTTAATTTTTTTTCAACTAACTTTGAGCAAACTTCAGCTGAGTGAGAGAATTCCGATATATCCCCCAAAGAATCAAACCAGACGGAGGCGCCTCTAACAACGTCAATAAGCACAACAATCCAATGACAAGATTGAATGCAAAGTGGGATAATGATATAGTTTTTATTGACGATGGTGTCAATAGTAAGGTTAATGTCAGGGGAACTAAGCTAAGAGCGGAACTTCTTGTTCAACGTTTGTTGAGATATATAACACACTGTTATCATGGATGAAATGATAGAAAAACATGTCAATGTCTGTTCATACATTTGGGACATTCAAGAGATCCGGGGGGAGTAGGAAGAAACGAGACAAGTTTAACAATATCCGATGGCAGTGAAGTGCTGGTAGCTAGTCAATCGAATTTCGTTGGTTTCAGGGAGGCCAAAACAAAGCGGACAACCTGACGAAAGAAGTTGGCAAGAGCACGGTTCCTACGGACTCTAACTTCACTAGTTGGAATCTTGCTGGCAAGATATGACACAATAACATTAAAAATTTGTTCATTGTTCCCCGCCTTAGCTTTTTTGGATTTCTTCGCCATTCGCTCAACAAATTTTTCCCTAAATGTTTTATCCAGACGGTGTCAACATTAGTCGGATTGGCTGATATATCACGAAATGTGATTGAATCACTTTCAGAATCCGAGTCGATCGACTCCTCCTTGGAAAGCACCCATTCTTGGGTGGGAGTATAAAAAGACCGTATTAGAAGAGTTTTGATTGAGGAAGATGGGAGAGTGGCGCAGAGGAGACAGGATTAGCAATCGAATTTTGTTGAGATTTAGGGGAAATATCTTCTTAATTTGATTTTTGGCTGTGGTGTTGCATCTTTTGTGCTAGGCCCAGAAAAATTGAATAATTGCCAAATTGAAAAGATCATGTGAAATCGAGTCTGTAATTGATCTCAAAACGATGTTAAGAATGAATTTAACTTTCCTTTGATTATAACATTCCTGAGGAGTATCGTTTCGAAATAACATTTGCTTGTTAATAAATTGTGTCATATTGGAGAAATAATGTGATTTCAGAAATATGTGAAGAAAATCTCTGTAATATATGTGTGAAGAACATCCAGAACCGTTTTGATTATTAAAATAAGCTAAAAATATTTCGCTAAATCGGAGATATGTTGTAATTTACAGGAGAGTTTTCTGGGTGCCATTTTAGATATCTAGATGTCAAACGGGGTAGCGGACAAATATCAATGGCATAATACTAATTTCGAATGGTTAAATTGTGGATTACATCATCAGAAATGAACAAAGTTATCCCTGATTTCAGTAAATATTCGATCGGTGAGTAGTCAAAATAAATCTTCTTAAATATTGAACTAAGTTTATCGTTCAGTAAATCATGCTCGACATTAATTAAATCGGCCATAAAATCGCTTTCGTATTTCTCGTTGTCGTTCTCGTCAATCGTCTTCATATTATTACTATTACTACTACTGCAATTAATCACAATTTTATTCGCTCCATTGGAAACATTATTGCAATAATTGTTCACAATCGCGTTGCTCGTCATTCGAAGACTCTGCTGACTCGACCACATGTATCTAATGTAGTCCCAAACCGGTGTCTCGGGACTTTGGTGTTTATTAATATTTCGATTGTTTATCGCCATTTTATTTAATTGTGAATAATTTGTCGTCAAGCGAAAATCAGAATCCATAGAAACGATTAGAATTAATTATTCAAATTGAATTACGATTAAAAATTAAATTTAACAAAATCGATCGATCAATAACAATTTATTTTTCCAGAATCAACGAACGTTAATTAATTTCATGCGGACAAACAAATTTTAAAGGTCACTTTACAAATAACAAAAAAAATTGTTTTTTTTACAAAAATCCAATGCTTCACAAAATTAAAAATGTTTTTTTTTAAATAAATGTGTAAAAACTCATTTTTCTTTTCAAATTTTCTTTTGATAATATTTTGTTTTTAATTATAAATAAAATAATAATTTTCAAATTTCCAAATTATAATAGTCAATTATTTAAATCCCGAACAGGCTGTATTCCAAAGTGAAAACCCAAGAACAGGAGATGCAGGGGCAGAGTAGGCAGGACTGTTGACTTAGGGTGAGGAAGAGCAACTGTCAATCTCTAAGCTATGGAACCTATGTGAAACGTGGCTTTCGGTTTCACAGGAGAGACTGTAAGGTCGATAGAACACTCCAGGTTTGCCACATTATTTTCAATATTAGAATCAGCTAGAGGACAGGAGAAGGAACCAGGTTGATTGGAAAAGACAGATTCAGAGGTAGATTGATGTTCTGCAGAATTATCAAGGTCAACTTACGTCCTCTCTTATAGACAGATTTACAACAGAAGCTGGCAAGCTATTAGGGGTCCAAATTTCCAAACTTATCGATGTCAGAATTTGAGGCGACTGAGAGTTTGGACATCTTTGTTTGATCCTCAGGAAAAAACAGCGCAGGTCTGACCAGTTTCAATTGCCAAATTTAAATCACTGAAGAATGACGATTTAAATGTCGACGCAACCCAGTATCCAAATAAACTAATCCCTAATAAATATAACAAACATATGGTCGTAATTAAGATGTATATTACGGGACGTATGGGTATATCAGACGTAACGGGTGTATATAGACACACGTGTCACACAACTTTTAATCGTCCTTTTATTAACTCCAGGCCGCTTATATACATGCAGCTTCTATGCCATTACCGATAAACGATGGATATAATCATATCCAACTTCCATAAAAACGATCTATCGAGATCCAACTATTTAATATCTTCGACATTGATGCAATTGAACAAGTAAACGTTATCGTTATATCGCCATCCGAAGATATGGGAATTTTGCAGTCGAATTTATTTTAGAAGATAATAGGCCCGACCCCTTTTTGGCTAAATCATATCTAATTATCGAATCAGATAGGAATATATCTGAACAGATTATTCGTAATGGAGGATATTCATACGTATGCCTCTGACCCAGAAGGAAATACAGAGTCAAATTCGCATACTAGATGGCGAATACGCTATAGACGATGATAAAAAGCACCATTTAGTCTCCATTGCGATCCATAATTCTCATGATGAGACTCTCATGCACACGATGGTTAAACCAAGAACTCACATCTGAGATTTTGTCTCTTTCTGTCATGGAATAACCGATACCGATGTTCTAGGCCAATTTTGACGAGTATAAGGCTATTGATCAGATACACCGACATTTAAACGGTAACATCCTTTTAGGACATGATGTCCAACTTGATCTTAAAGTCTGTGCTGTCCCAGTAAAGTCCCTAATGAGAATCATGGATACTTCAGTTGCACCGTTATTTTTCAAGACCTGTAAAAAGTTCAATAAAATTTAATATTCATATTTATAAACCATATAAAATAAGGTTCACCAGGGTCATGTGTCCATGCATTTGTGTTCGCGCAGACTAGCCACGCGTTTTTATTCTTCTGTTGCATTTTTAAACAAGGTCACGCGTTTTAAAAATAAATATAAAAACGAATTTGAAGAAAAAATATCGTCAACATTAATATATTTTACAGGTAAAAATTCTTATTAGTTAACATCAAAAATTGGAATGTTAAATCTATCCCAAAGTACGCTCTGCGTTTAAAATATTTCCAAAAAATTGGTTCTGCGATTGTATTATTCGGAGCTCCTGTTAGCAAAATTGTTGATACTTAGCCTCTACCGCATTTACCGTTGATAGCTTATATTTTCGGATTGAACTTCTGTGACGAAGAGTTTTCTTTTATTGGTTAGCATTATTGGATTAATATTATCACTATTATAATAAAGTTTCATTTAAATTAAATATCTAAACAATACATTCGAGTGAATTAGTATATTAAATTAATAATTTATAAACTGAATTTCGAGCTCTAGAACGGTGATTCCGGAAATCGCTAAATACGATATCACACACTAGGTTATTTTACTTATATATTTTGTCTGTAAAATAAAACCAATAATTGTATATTGTGTATATATAAATATATCTTATTATCATAATTGTCTTGCATTGTTGATTTCAGTCATTAATTTACCTCTTTTTAACAAAACAACAAATTTTAATTGCGAAATAAATCAGAAGATATTTAATCCTTCGCTTGGGAAGCTAACGTCCTTTCTCTAGAATATCCCAGGGGTCCAACAACACAAATTACATAATAAAAAGTTTTTAAAATTATATTACCAATGATGTTATGTTCATAACAATGTTATAGAAAAAGGTAAATATAAATAAATAATATACATAAATCTCAATAAAAAGTTTTAAAATCATGATTTCATAATGTTAAGGTGATAAAAATTGTTAAATAAATAAATGTAAATATATACAAAACATTCATTGTTATCTTACACCACCGTCATCAAGTTCATTCGGATTCTTGTGGTTCGAACAGGTACAATCGACGCAAGTAATCCGACTGGATCTTGATCCAGTGCAAAGTAATGATTAAAAAATTGTCATCAAGAATATGATTATGCAGAATACAAAATAACCAATCGATACTGAATCCCAATGAAATGTTTTAAACCGAACAGTAGTTTGAACCTTGTATAAAATTCTTTATTGTTTATATATTATTTTTGCATTATTTTATTTGTAAATTATTATTTATATTATATGCTCATTTATGTAAAATATTAGTAAATTTATAATTATGTATTATAAGTATGCATTATTATGTATTATAATTATGTTATTATATTAAATTATCATTTATATTATATGCTTGACTACATAAAGTAGTCAAGCAATTTTATTATAAGATTTAAAATTTAATTTTAAATTTGATCGACATTAATATATCGATCACAATTAAAAATGAAGATTAGATTTTATTGAACATTTTTATTTTGTGATGTATACAACAAGTCTGTAAAACTGGTTATTTGATTGTGTATATTTGATTTATGGACTGTGTCAATTTACTGTTTATTAATTAGGTTATTTTGGTGTACGTACATCGATGTTTTTACGATTTATCTTTATTCCCATTTTCCAAGATATCAAATACAAAAGAAAGAGCTTTCACAAACAATCAATATCGACAATTAAAAAAAGAAAGAATTCATTGTAACTATTCAAATAAAAAGATCGCTGTAAAAATTCTATTCTTATCAACTTATTAACGCCTGTTCAAATTTTTGCTTCAAAGTTACTTTATTATTTTATTTTTCTTTACCTTCTTATTTTGTGTGTGTGTGAAACATTAATAGTTGTAAAAGTTCAAAGTTAAAAATTATATAATAAATATCTAAAACAAAAATAATATTTTTTTACTAATATTTATTAAATATAACTTGTTCACAAGATATACTTTCATAAGGTGTTTGTTTTTACCTATTTGTTATTCGTTAGAAGTACTTTCAAGAATTGTTTTATAAGCTAGCTGGGTTTCTTGGGTTTACTTTTAATTGTTCACTGTGAATTGTGACGAATTTTCCATAAAAAATTTCTATCCACACAATCAAACTCCAATCATAATCATAAACCCATTCACATACATAATACACTTTTTACATGCAAACATATCACACCCACATATCAATTACGTCAGGCATTTACATTAAATTAAATATTGATTTTTAGTCACAAATCACGCGACCAAACCGATTTAAATTGATTTCTAATTATTAGAAATCACGCTTGAACAAAAAAGAGAAAACGATTCTAATTTATTGATGACTACTAATAAAGCCAAATTATTTATTTTATTTAATTAATTTCATCTTTTCTTTGTTACTTATTTATTTAGCTATTTTTAAATTACATATTTAAACTTTCATTAATTATTTATTTAAAATCATTTTTTAATTTAATTGCTTTATTTAATTTTTTAATTTCTTTTTATTATTTTAATTATTTAATATTTCTTAATTGGCAAAATGTTCAGTCAAACATTTAAATTTCCGCTCCAAGCAGTATTGATTGTACCTTTTCCTGGAACTTCTATTGCAAGAAATCTTTAATATTTAATCTGACTCCAATTAATCAGTAGGGACTTCCAACATAAATATATAAATAATGAACATAAATTCTTTTATGAAATTTTATTTTCAATAACACAAAATAGCACACAGCTTTATAATGTTCAAATCAATAGTATCAATTAACGTATTCACAAAACGGATAATCGATGCGAGTTTGTCAGATCACAGTTTGATTAATATTGAAACTATCAATCTTCTAAAACGAACGATAACCGTTAATAAAAAATCAAAATTAACGTTTTTCTCCTATACATGATACTATGTTCAATTGTTGATTTTGGAAATAAACAAAACGAAAAAATTGTTTAAATAACAAAGTTTACTTCTTTTCGACACGGATTGATCCTTTTATAACTTTTTGTAGAAAATAATTGTAATGAATATGACTGAGTTCATTACTGTTTATATACTGATTTTTACCAACCTTGAAAGTTGATTAACTAAACTAAATCTCAAAATATTTTCAAATATTCTACAAATTTTATTAAAATAACTATTATGTGAATCGAAAATTATTCATTTTTACCAGAGAATTAATTTCATTTTTTTCTATGGGAGTTTTTATTTATAATCTTAACTTATATTTTTCGGAACCCAAACATAATATTTAAATTTATTTTAATTTAATATCATTGTAAAAATAAAAATAATGAATATTTATTTTAATTTTAGCCAATAACATTTGTAGTAAATATTTTTAAAAGATTTTTTGTGTGTCAATTTGGTTCAAATGATCGTATAATAATATTATTATTGAATAAGAATGTCTACGAATGAAAGCTCTACTATGGATTGTCCAAAGGATCATCTAAATTGTTTTTCTAATAAAACTTGTTGAGTTCTGTTGATTAAATTTTAAAACTAAGAAAAACAACGTTTTAAAAATTTTATTAAAATTATCTAGATTGAATTACAAGAATACAAATCATTTTTAAGAAATTACTCAGATGGTCCTAGCCGATTTGTGGTAAGCTGGGAGTCTTATCGGATACCCAGTAACTATAAAATATTTTGAAAGATTTTTGAAAAGATTTGAAATATTGTGTGTGTGTGTGTAAATAAACAGATTTTTAATTTATACCTCTTTTTAAAGGAATACTCTTACAGTATTCAATTATCTTTTTTCTTTCTTCCTTAAAAAAATTAATAATATCGCATGTTAATATTGATATTGCGTGTACGATCTTTTAGCAATGGCAAAAATAAACCCAAAAGTCGAGATAAAATTTATTCAACATAATTTTAATGGTGGAATTTTTTTGTGTTTTCTGTTTTGAGCGTCTTATATTTATAGTTGATTTGACGGATTTTAGACGTCAACTGACAACCGCTCTCTCCCTCTAACTTTTACGACAATTTGTTCAGATATAATGACGAAGCTGAATATCACGATTATCGAACGTCAATTTATAATTGCTTTCATAGCCACTGAAGCAGCCAAATGAATCGATGTTTTGGATTTCAAAATACTTCTAAACACGAAATACTAATACAAAATAAATCCGATTTTTTTTCAAATAAGTCAAATGTGATTCATCAGCTAATTTGACAAAAGTTGGTTTTGAGAAAGGCGAATTGATTTGTCTTGTCACTAAATACATCGATGCTATTAGTAGTTTGAGATTAGAAGGGAAAATTCCTTTGAAGAATCAAAAAAGAAACATTCTTAAAAATATTACTCTCGAAAAATTCACCTATTCTTTTTTTCTATCACAATAACCATACATATTTTAAAACAAAAATATAAATATGCAAATGATTAAAAAATAATTATTTTAAATTAGCAAGTTCGGATTCAGAATATCGACTTGCGAAATCTTGTTTTACATTGTTTAAGATTATTTTTGTGGAATTCCTAACCAAAATGATTAGGAAAATGAGTGAGGTGTGCAATAATTAATTAGAGTTACTTTAGTGGTGATTTGTTTGACTGTGACACAGTTACGATAGAAAATTCGATCGTTATTCTGTTCGATAAGAATGGGTGAAAAAATTACTAGATCGAGGAGAAATATAACTAGACACTATAAAATTCCTATACAATTTGTCAATGAATAAATTTTCGGCTTTGGATTACAGTACTTTGTTTAAGGAATTAAAATTTGTTCTTCCGATTGAAATTTGAAAGATAGTCGATAGACAACGGGTTTATGACAAGAGAGTATGTAGATTAAGTAATTGTCGGAATATAAAGAGTTCAATCCAGATAACTGATTCAATGTGGACTATCAAACTATTATTTATTTTTTTTGTAATTTTGAATTTATTGCTGATTTTTTTTATCTTGACAATATTTATTGCCATGATATTTTAAATATTATAATTTACATATATATAAATATAAGTTGTAAATAAATAAAGAAATAATGACAAATAGTAAATATTAAGACTTGATTAAATTCCTACATAAAGATATACATAAAAATATACATAAAATACCTATAGACTATAGGTTATTAAAAAGAAAACATGAACATTACAATTATAAAATAAACCGACTGCGTCTATAAGCGTCGTCAGCAACAAGGGCCATGAGTCACCAATAAATTAAATTGTAAATTTTAAAAATTTAAAAGCGGCGCTTGTCCGCATAAAGCTTGGCCACCCCTGATATATATGGTGATATTTTAAAATAACCTTAAAAATATAAAATAATACTATTATTTGAAGTAGAATTTGTTTTTATTTATTATTTATTTGATAAATTTAATTAAGCTGAATTTCTTTGATGAACGTTGATTGTTTGTGAATCGTGGGCAATCGATGTTTTTGTAAAATTGATATTTGTTTTTTGTGAATTTAAAATTGGAACTTTCGAGTTTAGTTCCTTTGCATTGTTGATGAAATAATTTTCGAATTTTTGAAAACAGTAATCATTTTTAGTGAGTTTTTTTAAAAATTAATTTAAAAAAATTCTGTTAAGAAAAATGTAAAAAAAGGAATTTTTGTATTAATATCAATTGTAAGAATTTTTGTAGAATTATCAATGGTAAAAAAAGAGATGTTTAAATATGCAATAAAATCATGATACAAAATAAAAAAAAATTGAATGATATTCGTTTTTTTGAATTTGATCGATATTTTTGAAAGATATTTGAGCGAAAGGAATTTCTTTTGATTGATTCGTAATTCTTAACGAAATGATATCTGAAGCCAAAGAATCGATTAAGAATTCGTTTTTCGATTCCCAAACGAAAAGATTTTCGTTGACTTTTGCTGCTCGATCGAATGAGCTTTGCCATTTAAGCGTCATTTGGCTCTGTGCGATGCTAGGACAATCTCCTATTCAAGTTTCAACCGATTTCGATTTCCAAGCTTTTAAATATTTTATATGATCATTTGTGGTGAAAATCGAGAATTAAGATAGATGCACTTTCTATCAAACATTCGCATCGATTATTAATAAAATAGATGATGTCAACGAGGTTGAAAATAATTTTAATGATATTGATCTAGATATAAATGTGCCATTCGTTTTGTGGCATCTGAAAGATGCAATGATAAATTTTTTGTGACAAACTGATTAGAATGAATATTAACCTAGAAACTCTGTCTGGTAATCTAGGTCCAATATTGTTCACCTATATTGAGATTTTATTAAAAAAAAACTTCCGATGACAGATAACATTTTTGTTCTGATACAAAACTTTTACCGAAACAGAAAATCAAGAGTAATTTTAATTTTTCCCTCCGACCCCAAGTCCACCCCACGACTCCAGGGTGCTGCAGCGGCGCTGCGCACTCTCTCCTATCAACCTTAAAAAAATATAAAACAATACTATTATTTGAAGTAGAATTTGTTTTTATTTGAAGAGAGTTTGGTAAACGTAATAACAAGTGTGTCATACTATAATTATGTTTTTCTCTCATTTTCTTATTTTTTTTGTTTAAATAAGAATCGCCCCTCCTAGAATCATAGTCTAGATTCGCCCACGATTGCGGGCAACCGTTACAGGTCCCATTTTCAAGTACCCATTTCTGCTTTCTATTATTATTTATAGACGCGGGTACATTTCAAGAATAAAATAAAACATTTTGGTGTAAAAATATTATTGATTTGCAAATTAACACAAAAAGTGATCGATTTTCGCATTACGAATAAAAAAAATTTAATTTTCGAGTCTCGTATTTTAAATTTGAAATGATTAGTAAACTTAATCTTGATGACTTTTTTATAGTTTATTTATTCGAAAGAGTTCATTTATTATATAAATGCTCTGAAATAAATAATGAGTTGATAAATTGCAAAAGAATTGAATTAAATGCTAGAGCTAAATAAAGTGAATTGTTAGTAAAAAATATAAAGGCTATGCCGGATAGTCTACCCACCAGCGAAAAGTCTAGATATTGCAGAAAAATTAATGCATCAACGGGCTAGTTTGTGAAATTTAAAGTTAGACATAGTATTAAATTAAAGAGGTTATATAATGAATCATTCATGATATAAGTACCAAACACCGATGAATTTGTAGAGATTTTAAAAAGAAAGATTTCTTATTACGGTTTTGATAACATGAACAATGCAGGCGAAACGGGAATATCTTAGAAGATCATTCATTCAAAAAAATCTGCAAACTTGAGAAACTGGTATAAAATTTTAAAGGATAGAATATCGGTTCTTTTGTAATTCAAATATGACTGTTGCAAAAAATTGAAACATTTCGTAATTGGAAAATTTGAAAAGCCAGGATGTTTGAAACAGTTTCCAGTAGAAAATATATTAGATAAACGAATCCAATAACAGCTTAGATAACTGCAGGAATTTTTATATTAGTAGGATTTAGATCTAATAAAAAAGAAAAATAAATATTCGAATTCCAATCCTCTCCTGTCAAAGAGACAATCAAATTCGACAATTTTACAAATCTAAATGACAATCACTTATTTTTTAAATTATTTTCGTTCGCTTGAATATATGTTTTGACGTGTAATAAATAATGAATGTAATTAAAAAAGAAAAAAAATAAATGGTTAATGTAAGGCTCATAAAATGACAGCACTGCAAGAAGCAATTAATGGCAATTTTTATCGTGTTCTATACTTGCCTCCCTATTCTCCATTTCTAAATCCCATTGATAACATGTTCAGTAAATGGAAAGAGATTATAAAAAGGTTTAATGCAATAAATGATGCTGACCTAATGTCAATTATCTATAATGACACAAAGATAGTCTCGCCAATGGACTGTGAAGGATATTTTAGGCACATGTAGTATTAGGTGCTTGAATAAAGAAGATATTTTCAATTAAATAAATAATATACATTTATTTTATTTTCAGTTGTCAAAAATGTATGATGCAATGCCAAAAATGAATGACGCAATGTCGAATTGGATTGAGAAACCCTATAACGATTTTAAAAAAGGATATATATTTTTTGCTGTCTTGATTTGAAAACAATATATTTGAGTTCTACATTTATAAAAAAATTATAAAACAACTCAAAATTTAATTTAAATAACGAAAAGGATTACATTGATTGGATTTTATTTGTCTCAAAAACTGATTTGATACAATGATTTGTCTGAATATGTTACAAAATGAGCCCAGAACTTAAAATAGTCCGATCTCCTGCCATTCCTGTCTATTACCGTCCTGTCTTCGGGCAACCTGTGAATCTGGTGGAATACAGATAATAAATTGGATGACATTATTGAAAAAAATTAAAGTGGAAAGAATGTTTTTGATCAGTACAAAAAAGTAACGCCTGAATTAGGGGCTATTGATGTTGATCCAGTAGATTAATATTGTTTAAGTATGACAGGCACGGCATGTGTTGATACAGAACATGAATTAGTAATCTGCTTTTATTTCGTACTACGGTGTTTGCTGGTGGTAAATATGCAAAAACAGATAACGTTAATATTTTGCTTTTTTTAATCCATGTCAACAAATTACTTTAATAATTTAATATAAACCAAACTACAACAAGTGTTACAAGAATTACATTTATAACTTTAAAACTTTACTACTAGCAACTATACATACATTATATAAATGACACATTCTGTTGTATGCACAATCTTGTTAACTAATGCTCAGTGTAGCATTTTTATCAAACCTACTAGTAAATAACCCGTCATGTATGACGAATATAATTATATAGAGTTAAAATTTCAAATAAATTTTCAAAAGACATTTTTTTTAAAATTCATTTGTTTTCCACATTTAATCATTAGAAATAAGTGTCTTCACAAAATTTCTTTATAAACTATATTTTTG
>MQRK01213000.1:10385-21596 GCA_001938485.1 Girardia tigrina | reverse complement strand
TGTCAGATGTTTCTGGATGTCGACGGGGAGTGATTTGAGGAAAACGTGTCGCAGAATGTGATCATTAGGCGATTGAATTCCGAGTTGCTGATAGTGTCTTCGGAGGATGCGTAAGTGTTAAGTTGGACGACGATCTCCGAGTTGTGTGGTGTTGAATAGTCGGTCAAAGTGTGTGGAGATTGGGACCTGTCGGAGTTTAATCATTGCCCGTCGGAGGTCGGAATACAAAGTGTTTGATGATCCTTGGAACCATTCTTGAAACTCAATGAGGATGGCTGGAGGAAGACTGGCCATGACGTGGAGGAATTTGTTGGTTTCACTTGTTATTCGGGAAAGTCGGAACATGAAACCACATTTCTGCATCATCGAAGTATTGTGGCAGTTTTGTTGTCACGTTGTTGCATTCGAGCAACTCGTCGCTTCTGACACCAGTTTTGAAATCATTCATTTTTATATTAAAATGATAACGCTAAAACATAAGACAAATCAAAAATTTATTTTTCTAAAAATACAAAATCACAAAATTACTTTTATATTAATTTTGTGCACTTACGTCATCAAATTACATTTGCGCAATTTGACCTTTTTGTGCAATATTGTTCGGGTTGATGTGATATCATCAACCAACTGTTGCACAATCGGGAAAGTAAAGTAGTTACTTTACGGTGTGGAAAAAGGAAACCGCAGAATACAAGATATTTTAGATGAAATAGAAAACAAGAAAATTAACAAACCAGAAGAAAGACTTAAATTGATTAGAGAAAATATTTCTAGATATCGGCAAGGAGAAAAATTAGCAAGAATGAATGACATACCTCGAAATAATAGAACATTCGTCTTATTATCCGAAAACGGAAAAGAAGTGTACATCGACAACGAACCAGAAAATTGTTCAAGAATCCGAAGTTATCATGAGAAAGCCAGATGCAATGGCGATGAAACAAGATGATAAAATTAGACGAAGGGAAGAAACCAAAAGGAACATATTACAAGAAATTGAGCCAAATCCAAAAGATACAACCGATGAGTTGTATAAAAAAGAAATTATAAAAAATGTACCGACAATGTCAATAAATAAATGTTTAATGTGTTTTTACTTTTTGATGATTATTTCAATTAGATATGTTTCAAGTACCGGAACCATAAAGCTGAATATTGCCTACAATCATCTTTCATTTCAAGCAATACCAAACCCTAAAATTGACATGGACATACAACCAATCATCATTTATACCAGGTAAAGACATGCATGTGCAGCAGATTGAGTATGCCCCGTGGAAGATACTCATTATTTCGAATGACATTTTCGATAAATTTGACGTATATCAATATTCTATCCAGCGTAAGAAACAACACATGAACATGTATACATCTAAAATAATTCGATCTACTTTATTTCCAATCAGTAAAGGGCTAGTATACAATAGAACGCCCAGTCAACAAAAAGAACTACATAAATGGCCGTTTATTATGTATGATATAGATGTTTTTGGATTAATATCCTTATTAATATTCTCTTTAATTAAAATTTGTAAAGAATACCAGAAAAGGATAATGACTTTAAACTTGTATCGTACATCCTTGGGGCAATACCTGCCAGGGGTGTACGTAAATGTAACACAGGTATAAAATATCTGATCTATCATGATGCAAAACAATTTAAAATCTATAATAAAATAATTATATTTATATTATAATTATATTTATTGCAATCACCTTCTTAAATCCCTTCATATTATTGCAGATGAAACAACAGCAACAATACAAATCCGTGTCTCGTTCCGAGGAGAAGAGACACTCCAATGCCAATCACGCTCAGATAGAAGAGACAAAATATAAATATCTATCTGCCACCGTACCTTTACCCTCAGAATGGCATCCAACGAAAGCCATTAGCCTAGATATAACCAGATTGTACAACCTGGCCGTCACACTGCACCATTACCCCGTATCGTTCTATCGCCAGATGCAATACGACTTGATAGGGAACAAACCCATCATTAAAAAACGATACGATGACGCAACACAATACCCTAATAAATACAACAAACGTATGGTTGTTGTAAAGAGGAACATTGCGGGACGAATGAAAATTTCGGATATTATGGGTGAATATCCGACCCACTGCGTTTAACCGCCCATTTTATAAGTTACAAGCGGTATATGTACCTGCAGCATCCATGGCATTGCAAGTAAGCGATGACTAGACCCACATCCAACTCCCAGAAAAGCGTTCTATAGAAATTCAGCTATTTAACGCTAAAGACATTGACCACATCGAACAGGTAAATGACATCATTATATCGTCCTCAGAGGACGTAGGCATTTTTGCCGTTGAATTTATCCTCGAGGACGACAGACCCGATCCATTCCTAGAAAAGTCATATCTCGTCATAGAATCGGATATGGATATATCTGAACATATTGTCAAAAATAGAGGATCCTTCGTACGAATGCCTCTGACCCAAACGGAAATACGAAATAAAATCCGTGTTTTAGATGGTGAATATGCGATAGATAATGATAAAAAACATCATCTAGTATCTGTTGCCATACTTAATTATCATGGTGAAACTCTGATGCACACCATGGTAAAACCGAGATCCCATATCCGCGACTTTTGTACTTTCTGCCATGGAATTTCAGACGCAGATGTACGTGGCCAGTTAGACAAATACAAGGCCATGGAAGAAATACACCGACATCTAAATAGTAACATCCTGTTAGGTCACGACGTGCAACTAGACCTTAAGGCATGCGCCATTCCAGTAAATTCCCTATTAGGTATCCGGAATACTTCGGCCGCACCAATACTTTTCCAAAAGTATTCATTTGATCAAAACGGCTCATTCCTTTCTTTGAAAAATTTGTCAAGAGTAGTACTGAAAAAAGAGGTACAGCAAGGCTACTATTCCGCAAAGCAGGATGTGGACACCATCCTCGCTGTTTATCAAGAAATTGAAGACAAATGGATCGACTCTCTCACCGTACCACAGACCCAAAGATTACTGGGATACAAACCTGACATACGTCAAAGGAAGATTAGCGATCCACAGCTTTGCGATCTAGACGCTTCTAGTGTAGCTTCAACTAATGTATCTATCAAGTATTGGATTGATAGTATACCTACACCCAGTAAGACCTTGCGTCGATCCCTGACACACACATCACTTAATCAGCACATCTCATCGCATGATTCAGAAGTATATCTCACGACTGAGGAGGAAGATGAATTGGACTTATTAGCCCCGAATGACATAGAATTTATAACTCCATCAGAATTAGAAGTTTTTCTTCTAGAAGAAGAACACAGAGAAGGATTTCAGGCCTTCTTAGATAATAGTATAAGTATACCGCCCACCGTTGCATCCCTTCCAGCGGACAATACTTCATTTGTTCACATGCGCGCTCCACATAGATCTCGACCTGAGTTTGAGCAATCTGGGGATTCTCGATGGGACGATGAACACCTTGTAGCTGATTACCGACGATTCTAGGCAAGCCGGCAACAATATGAATGTTGGACGAGTGGAACCCGTTCCGACGAGTTTCACAGTCAGAACCGAAAAATCAGATTGCAGAGACATTATCATTAAAAACTGTGAACATTTTCTAATTATCCTTGTGTGTTATTTAAAGTTATGAGGCCATAACTTCACGCCCCCCCACGAATGTTGGGGAATGTAAATAAATTTATTTTATTATTTATTGTTTATTTAATTGTTTTGTTTATTTATTTGTGGGGGATGTTATTAATTTATTTTATATTGACATTAATTATTTATTATTGTTTATTTTATTTATTTTGGTTATTTTTTATCCCTCGCATTAAATAATACGAGGATATTATTTATAATTCTTATTTATTATTTATAATTTTAATTAAAAATAAATTTAAAATTATATGTATTATTTAAAATTTATTTTATCATTATATTTATTGTGAGATCTTTCGTTACACACTATGCGTTCCTGTCACGCATAGTGCGTCCCTATTCGCGGTGGCCGCGTTTGCTGTTCTTTCTTTTTTGTGCGAGCCACGTGTTTTATTTTTTCTTTTCTCACGGTGAGTCACACGGGCAACGCGTTTTCTTTGACGCATTTTGTCGCGATTGTATTGTTTGGCCACGCATAAAATTTTATATATTAAAGAGGCCTTTAGCAACATAATTGATAAAATTTAAAATTCTTTCTTAGGTAATATTTTTGTTTAAGAAATTTATGATAAAATTTAAAATTCTTTCTTAGTGATGTTCTCTGTGGACCGATTTCTTCGCAAAGCGAATCCTTACATTATCGTGTTGATTGGATTTTGACGAAAGCCTCCAGCGACGACAGAGGGGAGGAGTTCCCGGGTCCAACCTCCCCCAGTGAATGGCATAGGACCAAATGTCACAGTAAGAGTTGTGTAACTATCGGCCATAGTTACGCCTATAAAATTTTCCTGTGCAACCCTGTTATCTCCTTCCAATTCTCGGGGCGACCTGAGATGTGTTCCATGGTGAATTACACCAACGAATAATTCCATTGTCTTCCAAATTCTTGATGGCATCTTCCATCTTCCCTGCAAGTGTTCCGATTGCCTCCGAGGTTTTATATTTATTTGTTTGCACGAGGTTTTTATTTCGTGAGTTATCAAGCTGGTTTTGCCATAAAGATATTCTTAAATTTTTGAGGATTTTCCTACCGGGTAGACAAGTCTACCACTAACAGAAAAACCTGGCGCTGTCTATCAAACGGTTGCAATGGAAGACTTTGATCAAGTACCGATAACATTAATCCAATTGAAGTAAAGGGACATTCGCATTTACCAGCCTAAGAAATCTGTATGGTAAAGTTTGTACGATGAAACAATGGGCAAAAGCGGAAACCCAAACCATTCACATTATACACTCAGATGCTGCAGCTAAAATTTCTGGTAATACTGTAGCTTCTCCAGTATTTCCAGCATTAAAATATGTAAGTAGTATGTTGTATTGAGCACGACATGTTAATTATCCGGTTTTAGCCTCAAAGTTTACAGGATATCCATATACCTGATCAATTGACGTAAACTATTTTTAGTCAATTATTTCTATTGTTTATCAGCGAGGATAAATCAATTATAGTGTTCGGAACAATAAGTAATTTAAAAATGTTATATAACAATAACCATTTTTTCATGGACGGGACATTTCGTGTAGCACCACCCTTTGTTAAATAAAACTTTACAATCCATGTACTTCTTAAAAATAAGGTACTTATATTAAGTTATTGTATTCTGTCAAATAAAAAAGTTGAAACATACATGATAGTTTTCCGTAAAATACGAGATTTATGTGTTCAGAATAATATACTTTTTAAAAAAAATTAATCACATTGGATTTCGAGGCAGTTTTAATAGCTGTGGTACAACAAGAATTTCCTCAAACTCGTCTACGTGTTATTTTCATTTCTATCAAGCGATTTATAGGCAAGTTCAAAGATTAGGATGTAGCGTCGAATATGTTAATAATGATGAACTTAGAACGAAAATACGTATGCTTATGGCTTCGGCGTTAATTCATGAACAACAAACGTTTGAAAATCTGAGAAACAAGGCATCGCTATTTATTAAACCTTTATATGATTATTTCAGCCAGGAATAGCTTAAAAATATTAACAAAGAATGTGGAATATGTAAGGAATTATACAGCGTGCTAATAATGATGTCGAAGGGTGGCACAACCGTTTCAATAATTAATTGTTAAGCACAAACCGAATATTTATAAATTGATATCATTCATAATAAAAGAACAAGAATTTACAGAAAAATCGATAACCCAAATAAATGCTGGAGAAATTATAAACAGAAAAAAATTATTATATTGAGATAATTAAACGTATTTCAAACTTGCAAATAGGTTTTTTAAATGGTAAAATCGATGTAATGAAGTTTATTCAAGGTATTTGTTACAATTTAAGCAATTCTAATGCATTTTAAAAGTATATTTCGCATTTGATTTTCCTTAAAATAAAAATTTATATCGAAATATTTATATTCTTTCTATATTTACATAAATTTTTGATGAAAAATATGTATGATTTTTGCGCTGTTATGCGTTTGAAAGTAAATTATAAGACGTGTAAAAAAATAATTGAGTTACTAGTGTTATAGTAATTGTTATTGTTAACAATTCGATACTCTTCACAAAGTCTCAGTGATTTATTAAATTTTTCACTCGTAACAGAAGTATTCGATGTAATTTTGTTGTGGAGTAATCTTCAATTCCGCAGTTCATGAGTATATCAAAGTTGTTTAAATATTCGGAACCTAGGATGGGCTGAGTAACATCTGCTACTGTAAAAGTCCATTGAAACTTCCAGTCAGTTGTGTCACTAAAAATGAGAGTTCCATAAGTGTGGAAAGTGGATACATTTGAGGCTGAGTCGTCCGACATTGCGATAGTTGTACTGCTGTAAGCTGCTTGTCAGTACTTGAACTTATTACACAAATACTTCAAAAAAATATTTAGACATTGTTCAAATACAGTTTTATCCGTATAATGTTGAAAAATTTCCGTAAAATTAGTAATATTTTGAGCTATTTGAAATTGTTGTCAGATAATGAATCATAATTCTGTAATTAAAAATCATTTAATGTATTGAATATTATTTAACATGGAACATAACTTAAGAAAAAAATAAATAAAATAATTCATATGTATTTCTTTCATCTTTATTCAAACAAACATTTCAACTTTGAAAAAAGATGGCAATTTTTTTATTATAAACAAATAAACGCCATTTAAAAATATATTTTAGGATAATATATTTCGACGGTTTAACCGTCATCATCAGATCACTGATAATGTTCTTTTTATTGCTTTTATATTTCAACTTTGCTTTTATTTATAAAAACGAATTTTATTGTTTTATAAATCATTTAATATCCGCAAATATGTGTTAATTTAATTTTTTATATTGTTTAAATAAACTCCTAATTATTAAAAGTTTAATAACAATTTTATGGCAGACGCAGTATTTTATGTTTATTAAAATAATAATTTTAAAAGTTATTATAGGTGAAAAAATTTTTAAATCAAAGTTCTTTTCAAGAGAATCGAGATCGTATATTTAGATTTTGGTGTTTGAATTACGATAGATTGTCGAAGGAACAAAAAGTATATTTTTGAAAATTAATTAATTTTAAATATTTTTTAAGAAATTCACATGTTTTGGAATTGCATATTACACCATCAGAAATTACAGTAAAATGTGTAAAATATGTGAATATTAAATTTGTTGTTAAAGATTTATAACTTAAATTTAAAATTTAACATTCACATATTTTCCATATTTACTCATAATTGATAATGATGGAAAATGAAATTCGAAAACATGTTCAGTAATCAATTTCTTAAAAAATTCTTTAACAAAATCTTTTCTAAATTATCAAATTAGCATTCAGAAAACTCCATATTTATAATAAATGTTTCTATAAATATATAATTACCGATCCTTTAATAGTCAAAATATACGGAATCAGAATATAACAGCCTCAGTTATGTTGCTCTGGAATCTTTATTCGCTGATCAAATTTATGTTGAAATTGAAGATGAGGTAAACAAATGTTTTAAAGTGTAAATAAATTATTTTTTGTTTTCAGAATGGGAACAGTCCGATTCATTTAGCTTGCAAGTATGGCAGAATCGATATAGTGCGATTACTGTTACTAAAGAATTGCAGTTTACAACCTAATCCACAAGTATATTTTCTTTTGGTAAATAAATTCAAATGAAAAATATTAAGACTGGAAAATCACCACTATATTATGCTTGTAAATATGGACACAGGGATATTGTTGAATTATTATTATCAAWTRATTGYKATCCAGAKGAGGAAGACAAGGTAAAATTATTTTTGAAATAATAAATGAATATTTAATTAATCAAAATAATGTAATCAAAAGAGCAAAATTTTAATGATATGAACGTCGTGACAAACATCTTATGTTTTTAGTGTATCGATTCTTTTTGTTCAAATAAACATATACAAAATTTAATGTACTTCCGAAATAAAATGGCATTTGAGTAATTGATCATTTATGAATGTTGTTCTTTCGGTTATGAGTAAACTTATTTTTATTTTACTATAAGACTTCAATTTCTAAGCGCCATTTTATAATAGAAACAAATTTTTCTCGAATTATTTATTTCAATATTTCAAATAAATACTTAATATAATATAAACTAATATTTTATTACATCTTCAATTAATTTATTTTATGAACAGCATGGAAAATCCAGCATACACTTAGCTTGTGAAAACAGTAATCCTGATATTGCGGAATTATTGATTTCAAACGATTGTAACATACACGTTAAAGATAAAGTAAAATATCTATCCTTTTTTACTATAATCATTTAAATTATTATTTATCTAATAATAAATATAATAATAGAATTTAAGAATGCCTATTCATTTCGCTTGCAAAAGCAACAACAAGCGTGTTGTGGAATTATTGATTTCAAAAGATTGTGATATTAATGTTAAAGATAATGTAAATTATTCATGTATTATTGATGATAATTAACCTTATTAAAAGGCAAGAAAAAGGCCGATACACTGGGCTTGTCAAAACAGTAATCTGGATATTGTAGAATTATTAATTTCAAACGATTGCGATATACATGTTAAAGATAAAGTAAATTATTGATGTATTTATCAATTTTTATCATAATAATGTAAAGTACTGTTTATCTGATAATAAATATAATAATAGAGACTAAGAACACCTATACATTATGCTTGCAAAAGCGGTAATCAGCATATTGCAGAATTATTGATCTCAAAAGATTGTGATATTAATGTCGAAGATAAAGTAAATTTATGACTACTGATATTTTTATTGTAATTTATTACTTCTCTGATAATGAATAAAATAATAGAAGTTGGTAAGGCCGATTCATTACGCTTGTAAAAGCGGTAATCTGAGTATTGTTGAATTATTAATTTCAAAAGATTGTGATATACATGCTAAAGATAAAGTAAATTATTGATGTATTTATCAATTTTTATCATAATAATGTAAAGTACTGTTTATCTGATAATAAATATAATAATAGAGACGAAGAACACCTATACATTATGCTTGCGAAAGCGGTAATCAGCGTATTATGGAATTATTGATCTCCACAGATTGTGATATTAATGTCAAAGATCTAGTAAATTACTTATAGAATTTTGATATTAATCGATCTAATTTATAGTTTATACAACGCCCTATCCATTTGGCTTGTCAAAACGGTAATCTTGATATCGTGGAATTGTTGATTTCAAAGAATTGTGAATTAAACGTTAAAGATTGTGTAAATTATTGATTTTTTTATTAATTCTAATATTTATAACTAAAATGAATATCTATCTTATAATAAATATAATAATAGAGTCTAAGAACACCTATACATAATGCTTGTGAAAGCGGTAATCAGCGTATTGTGGAGTTATTGATTTCCAAAAATTGCGATATAAATGTTGAAGATCAAGTAAAATATTGTTTTATTTAATGTTTATAATCATGGGCGCCAGCAGAGATTTTTGCAGGGGACAAATATATAATATTACAAAAATAAGTATCTATATAACAAAATTGAAAAAAATATTTGAATTCGAATTTTATTTTTTAAATAAATTTGCTTGATTAAAAATTGATTCATTCTTCGGTCAGGAACAAACTCGTTAAAAAACTATACATGAATTTTGCTTTCGTGTTCTTATCTCTTCCCCTTGTACACTTAACATGCAAAGGCAGATAAACATTTCTCAGACATAATATACCTCAGCCAAGTTGTAACTCTTTGTTTTGTACTAAAGAACCTCTCTACTGTAAACATGGTTGTAGCTAAAATTAATAAAATAAAATTGCATGACGAATCGCTAGAAATAAACTAGTTTTTTATAACAAATTCAGAAAGTTCAAATTACATAATTCTAAATTTTCTGATGTTTTCGTTGTTTCATTTTCGAAATTTTCGATGATTTATGCATTATTTATAACATTTATTTTTTCAATATATTTTTGACGATTGGTGAAATTAGTTTTATTTGGATATAGTGAGAAAGATTGAACTGTGTAGAATTGCTTTCAGAAAATCTAATATGGTATAAATATTGTTTGGCGAAAATATTATTCCAAATTTGATGATCCTGGATTATTCCGATGTTTCTTTTCGTTGAATTGTCGTGGTAAAGCAATTTCAATATTTAATTGGTCTGCTAGTGTAGAGAACTTTTTAAAAAATATCACTTTTCAAATAAGTCTTGGCGTCTGACATGTGGGGAATTAATACTGATGAAAGCTTCTGCACATGACCTCTTACTTGAACAATATCTAAATATTTTGTTTGAGGTATTTATGTAATAGGTACAAGTACTGAAAAATATAAAGAAATTATTTTTAAACAAAATAAAATGTATATGAATTGCTCCTATATATTTTCTGCGTGATAAATATATTTTATTTCGATATTTAATTTTATAAGCATATTGTTTCCAATGAACAAGAACCGCAGTCAACATAATCTCCAATAAACAAATCTCTGTCAGTTGATAATTTTTCAAAGAATAAATATATTCCATTTAGATATTTAATTATATAAGTAAACAACACACATACTATTTCCAATGAACAAGAACCCGCAGTCAACATAATCCCCAATAAAAAAATCTCTATCAGTTGATGATTTTCTACAATTTTGGAATTTTATCGTTAATTCATTCCATTGATCATGAATGTCTTCACAATTTTTAATAGGTACTGAAATTTCGTCAGTTTCTTTGATACACAATCTCTGAGCGGGAATTCTTTCATAATTATCTTCGAATGTCTTGATAAAATAATCCATATTAAAAATATGATCAAATGGCAAAGTTACCTGTTCTTTTAAATTTTCTTTAAATAAAAAATCAATATATCTTAGTAAATTTTTATTTACACTCAAGAATATATATTAACAGCATCACAATTTGAATGGAAACATTTATTTACAACACAAACAGTTTCTTCACAACAATTCTCATATGTCATCATTCTGTGCTTAATATAGTTTTTTTGGTTAATATATTCAAATCTAAAAAAACAATGAATGTGACAGATTAATAATAAATTTTAATTTCTCATAATTTTTATTGGATAAAAGTCATTACATAATTTTTTAAATAAACATTAATTTTTAAAATATATTACATTTA
>MQRK01212998.1:21192-31251 GCA_001938485.1 Girardia tigrina | reverse complement strand
GTTAACTATTTGTAACTATTATAACTATAATTATAACTATATTTACAAATATATTTATAACTATATTTATAACTATTACGTTATACTGCCCGGAAACTTTTTGGACGACCTAATATTACGATAATGATAAAAGTTTTAATCTTTATTTCTTTTTACGAAAACTGTTTTGAATTAAGTATTTGTTAAATCTTTAATTTGCCGAATTTCAAACTAACTTTAAAATTTAAAATTATCTGTTTTTTTTACTTGACATCTCTGGCAACAAAGTTCATTATTTTATTTTTTAGAATAACGTAAAATTAGTATAAACATAATTATCCTTGTCTTTATATATTTCTTTTAAGGCAATTATTTAAAAATCCATTATTTCCCAATAAATTTCATTTTAAGTTTTTTAATCTACAATTAAAATTTGATTATTTCTGAAGATAACTTTTTGAAATTAATTAAGATATTTTTTTTAATTATAATTGCTTAAAACCTTTTGATTTTAAATATTTCCTTATTTTAGGAATTCTTTATAAAAATTAGTTGTTTCAAAAATTTTAAGAGTGAGCCTCTTCTTTACAATTTGTTTGAAAAATTCCTCGAAAGGGTGTTGTAGATTCTAAGAGATTTTTTAGATTGGGATTTGAAGCAAAATCGGCACTATAAACATGATTATAGAAAGGTGTCAATTCATTCATTGTATGAACAAGTACATTGCCATACTATATTTATTTGTGTCCACCTTGCACCTGAAGTACGGCATCAAGCTCCATCATAAAGCCATTAAACTTTATTGCAGTTACAGTTGCATCGTCAATAATCTTTGAAAATATAATTCCATCACTACTCGTTGCTGAAATAAGAGTGACGGACCTCCAAATAATTTTCTGAACAACTACAGAAGCCCTGGTTCCTTTTCGCGATCTCGCCCTGGTAGCAGTCAAAGGCAAATTAAATCCACTTTCATCAACAAAATACATTTTCTTTTGTCGGTCGGAGAATTAACTTGATCAAGCTCAATGTGTGCCTTTTTAAGTGTAAGCATCAAACTTTAAAAGCCATTTGCTATACTAGACAACGAAACATCCAAGTCTTCAGCAGTAATATGCTCCTGTATCTGATATAAGGTCACCGCATTGCTTTTGTTCTACGATTGATTCGATTTTATGAAGAACTTCATAATGAAGAATAATAATTCCTGGCGCACTACCACGTTTTCCATTTGCAGTTGTACCTTCATCCTTGTATTTTTATGATATATTGTACGGACCTTAACTTAATTTGAAACATTGAGGCAGATTCATTCATGTTGTATCCATCAACCATTACCTTTTTTACCACATTTACCTTTGTTGAATCATGTCGCAGTGCTGCGCAATTCTGTTAGTATTGTGTAGGGTGTGACTCTATGTGACAACCAATTAGAATGTGTTTCGGAATGTGTGTAAGCCATATATATATATATATAAGTATTCTCTTTGTCTGTATTCATTTGAAGCTCATTATAATGGACAGATATCGCAATATTGCACCTACTAAAATAGCCCCGGTGGTGGCGCTGCTCAATGAAGGCTTATATAACGTACAATTGCAACAAGGCTTGGTCGTAATCAGTCAGTGATGTCCAAATATATCAGCCTTCACGCTACAACATGGAGATATTGTGCTAGGTAATGTCCTAGAGAGCGACTAGAGACGGTACGAAGAACAGACAGAATGATTCGGCATCTATCACCGGCTAACCGAACTATATCGTCTTCATATATTCACTCACATCTCCCATGCTATGTGGCTGTGAGCAGCAGAACGATTTTTCGGTTTCTGCACAGTGGCTTTGGCTTGTGTTCGTATGTCTGCATGCACAGTATACTTTTCGAAGAAAAATATTACCTACAGATTTGGTTTGAGAGAATTAGACTACTACATATACACATATATATATATATATATATATATATATATATATATATACAGAAGTGTTCTCTAATGAGACAATTCTACTTTTATTCCTTCAACTCTCGTGTCTGCTGACACAAGGAACAAAGATATAATGTCAAGTACACTGTCCCAAAAGTGAGGATGTTTCCTTCAGCCATGCTATTGAATTTCATTTCAGCCAAAGATACAGGGCCTTTGTGATTTTTCCTCTAAATTACGAGGGTAAAAGTTGCCGTATACTTGAATATATTGAAAGGTAATCTAAACTCCTTCATAGAATGTCAGCGCTGCTCACTCTTCCGAGACAATGAAGCGCCTTCTCAAATAACTAAATGTGTAAAATCTTGGCTAACTGAGCAGAACATTAATCAACTTTCACCATGTCTGGGTAGTTCTTCAGATCTTAATCCGCTTGATAATTAATGAGCAATCACTAAGAAAAAAATTACAGCTTTCAAACCAAAATAAAGTTGGTGTGATGTACATAAATTACACCCAATTCCTGCTTTTGGCTGATTTATTCAATGCCGACAGAATCGCTTATGTCATTCAGGTCAAAAATTAAGTATTAGTGTAACAATGATCTGTAAATCTTTTCTGTACCGGGATACGTGCATTTCTGGTATAATTAAAAAGATAGGAGCGCTGTACTTTTTGATATTTAGAAATTTCTATAGTGATTATATTTTAATGGGCAGCATGGTGTATGTATGTATATGTATATATTTATCCATGAAATATCGTTTCTCACTGGATTGCCGAAGCGTGCGTGGTAGCGAAAGGTTGACGTACACGTAGGAAGCCTATCGGACGCTTAATGATTTATTTGGTTTGGGTAGAACATCTAAAAAGAATATAAGCTCAATACCATTTCTTGATAGAGATGGGAGACTCATATATGTATATATTAAATAAAAATTATTACACATTGTTCATAAATTTAAATAAATTTTACTCAGAAATAAACGTTAAGTGTACTTTTTATATGATAAGCATTTATAAATAAAACAATAAAAACTAGCGGAAATTATTCGATGAAACAACGACTTCAATAGAAAAATTTGTATAAACTGTTTTCCAGAATTTCACTTTTCATTTAGTTTATTTTTAAAGTAATCAATTAACAGATATGATTTGAGCTCTGCTTTTCTTAATCAAAGATGATAAAAAAAACTTTTTGGATCTCAAACTTTCAAAATAAAAATCTATTTTTTAATTTAAAAATAATAAAAAAATATTATTATAGATTTTGAAAAAATTTGTTAATTTTTCCGGGGTGAATATAAAAATAATAATTTTTATTTTTTCGTTTTGAAAACTTATAGGAAGGATACATGGACACAACTTTCGAAAGAAATAGATACTGAAAGAACTGAAATGCAGAGCCAGTCATCCCGGTACTAAACCGGGCTCATTGTGACGCACCGATGTTGAGCTATTTAGAAAAAGTATTTTTGATAAGAAAACTTGGTCTCCGTTTTCATCCGACCATCAATCTCATCTGTATTGTTAAGAGCATTGAGACAATTTTCATTATAATTTTTATTATAATCAAATTTAGAGTCATCACAACTTTCAGAAGATCTATCACCGTTTGTCATTGCTCTACTTGGTTTTTTAATTTCTATTTTTAATCGTGATTATTCGAACAATTTTTCTAAATCTTTTTTTAAATATTAATTAAAAATAATAATTTTAACCATTTCTTAATAAAAACCCAAAATAATAAAAATTTTATAAAATTGTTAAAAATGAATTTAATTTAAATCTAATTAAATGCTTATCTTTTTGTTTTTCTTAAATATTAAACTTAATTTTAATTGTTAATTTTAAAAATATAGACTTATCAAATTATTATTTTAATTATGTGTTGTGTTCCCCTCTTTCAACAACATTTTTGCAAGCTCCGAGCCCCCATCTGCTTTCTGAGTTAAACGGCAACTCATCTTTATTCTAGACCTCACTCTCAATAATTCATCAACAATTACGGGAACAGACGCGTCTCCTCCGCGCACATCAACAAGCTATGTGTACGTCGGAGTGCCTTCGGGTTCTCTACCAGTACCGAGTATGACGCGACTGGTGGTCTCGGCTTCCGAGGGGTTGATATTATTTTTCATGATCTTCTGGAAGAATCTAATTTTAATGACAGCGGACGAAGAGAGCCTTAAGGAAATAAGCGACGATTGAACCACGTGCCCCTATACATCCTGTGGTCGACCTGCGCCATCTCCCAAAGGTTATTCGCCTCAACCCATATTCAGATAATAATACTTTTACGTAATTTAACCTTCCCTCTATCATAACTCTCAAAAGTTTTCTGATTTTGATTTGAAATTGCGACTTTAAATAGGAGCTTTATTTCTTTATATATTTATTTTATAATTTGTATGTTTGTTAAAACACATGATTAGCTGCAATCTCGAGCTAAGTCGATATATAGGAGCTCAGTTCTTGAGTTTGGTTCTGGCTCGGGAACGGCACTATATCATTGCATTAATTATTAATTTATTTAAGAGGTCGAACATGGATAAATACCTGCCGTAATTAATAATGTTATATAAATTTCTTTGGCTTAGTTTATTTGCAATTTCTTAACTCCTCCGTGATCGCCCTCACATTTTATAAATGAATAACGTATATCTCTGACCATTGATTGTTCCATTGTAACTCTTGTTAGTCGGCAATTCTTTTCTTTTTTTAGTATAACATTTAACTTAAAGAGTATTTTATTCGGTGAAACCTTTTACAGAGGTGAGAATTACGGAAAATTGAAAGCACAGCTTCAAAATGAGATTGAGATATACGAGGAGACGAATTGTTAAACGATAACAAAATAAAAAGGGTATTTTGAAACCTCACATTTACTTTAAGATACAATTTATTTTACAGTTTTGTTTACAATCCACTTTAAAGTTTTTCTTTACAATTTACAATTTGATACTCATGAATGACATAATAAGGTTTCGCTAATTTTTACTTTGTTTAATAATGTTGAACGATCAAATAATTATAAACAGTTGTTATGATCATTATTAAAAATTATATAAACGATCGATCATTTATTACCAAGAGTCGTGTTTATTGTTACCAAATCGAAATTAAATATTTACGGATGTCCACCGTATTATTATTGTTAAAGATAAATGAATCAGTGTTTGTCATCAATAAGTGTATTTATTCGAATAAATATTACATTATCGAACGTTTGTTACGATCCTCCCTATTTACAACCTTTTTCCCCTACAGGAAACGTCAGTAAGTGATATTATAAATTGTATGTTTATATACACTATCTACACGTAGCGTTCTAACCCTCACGCAACGGTCCTCTTCACCTTCAATATCTTACTCTCATTAGTCTGCACACTACTCGCTCTGACTATCCTTTATACTGGCCCATCGATCACGCTAATATCTCCAGCTTCGTAACATCCCCTTCCAATCTTACGCCTATTAACAATATGATTCGGGAAGGAAGACGATAAAATAAAATGGAAAACGAATTTCAACAAAATAATATTCAAGTAGAAAATTTAATAAAGCCTTTAATTGTAGGAATATATATTCAATTATAGTAGGAAAATAAATTTAAGTAAAATAATATTCAAGTGGAAAATTCAATAAGACATTTATTTATAAAGAAATATACTCAATTACAATATGAAATGAATTTAGGCAAAATAATATTCAAATGGAGAATTCCATAAAACGTTTAATTGTAGAGAAATATATTCAATTAAGTAAACAAAATTACGCCAATTAAATAAAATTAAATAAAGCGAAAAGAGAGAATAAAAGAGTATATACTGCACGAGGCTCACCTTCCAATACAAATTTCTCGTTCTCCAGAGGAGGAATTAAGGGTCGAATTGCCGTTTCTTTACTCTTCAGTGACAATTTAATTCGCCAGTGCTTATAGATGGTCGTCTGTAGACCTGTGTATCGTTCACAAATAATTAGTATTGTCGTCTACGGTTAATTTTCAGGGATTATTTTAAATATTTCAAAGTTAGATCAAATAAATGTATTTTCAAAAGCGTGTGGTGATTACGAATAATAAGTGTCGTAAAGACTGAGTCTGTGGAAAATGGGTACCGGGTATTTATACCCGATTGGGTAATTGCGTTACCCGACATATTCGGGTATCCTGTGTAAAAGAATTTGAATCGTCTAATGGCAGGATGCGAGAGAGAGGGGGGATTAAACGATTGCAGCTATCTGCAATGTTGTATAAGACCGCAATCCTGTGTGTAGCAGGGCAGGATGTGAGGAAGGGATGATTGCGCTTAGTCGCAATGTTTAATTATCTCCTCATGTCAGAATATACCGGACGCCGGCGCGTGCACTGTAGGCACCCGCACTGTTTATCACTGCGACC
This sequence comes from Girardia tigrina, assembly GCA_001938485.1. Lineage (NCBI taxonomy): Eukaryota > Metazoa > Platyhelminthes > Tricladida > Dugesiidae > Girardia > Girardia tigrina. Next base: position 24,944 of record MQRK01212998.1, on the reverse strand, counting down.
GGATTTTGTAATAAATAAATTAATTGAATACTTTGGTAAATTATTATCTGATAATTGTTTATACAGGATGTGAGGGGGGAAAACAATTGCAATTATCTGCAATGGCTATCTCGTGGACGTGTTTGGGAAAATCATACGACGGTACTTTTAATTAATTAATTAAGATTTGTTAATTTTTCTAATTTTAAAGGGTTTCAAGAAACTTTCTAACGGTCGGATTCAAAAATAGAAAGGGGACGGGGCAGAACTCTGGGAATCCTTTTCTTAATCCTCGTTTAGCGCGCTCGGAACCGACTGACAAATAACGAGGCTATTCGAGTTTGACTATCCTCACAAGCTTTTACTAAAGGTTTCGGGCGTGCGGAACGTTGGACGTGAAGAAGGGTTTCCTTCAGGTTATTTATTCAAGTTAGCGTCGTAACATATGTTCGAATGGTCAATCACTGTAAATATAAAAAAGTACCAATTTCCATCTGGGTGGGTGAATCACCATTCTAAGTTCATCATACTCAAATCAATATACAACATCAATACATTCACACATTCATACAATTTTAAATATTCCTCACAAGAATATTGTTTTAATGACTGTGACACTCTATTTAGAAATCGTGATATTCATCCATTTTTAATTCCGATAGGTGTCTGCTAGTCTGGGTTGGAATATCAAAGAGTAATAATTTTGTCAAAATCTGACCTCAGTTATCTTAAAATGTTATATGTATTTGAATAGAGAAACACGGACCAAGTTATTCTTTGACATCAATCCTTTTTTATATAATTATACAAATTCATCACAATTTGCCTTATCCGGTGAGGGGATGATCAACTCTCATAGCCAGTTCTTTTGGCATGACACTTGCATCCATGTGTCGTTTCTAAATAATTCCATATTTGATATCTACTCACATGACCCCGAGATCGATACTGAATTTAAAGACCATTTCTTTCATCCCAGCAATGTATCCATCTCCCCGTTGGGGCTCTTCAAATAGTTCGACAAAATTTCAGACTAAAAAAATTTAGACACCATTCTTTATTTAACTGTTTATTATTATAATCTATTTTGTCGTTGGGTATATCTGTTAGTCCTATAATTATTCATAAAAATAAAGCTAAATAGTATTATTTTTTAATGATTTATTTTTTAATTGTTCTGATTACCGATCATTAGCTGATACATACTTATATTGTTTAGTAAAAAGTATTTACAACTTCTTAGTTGTTTCTATTTAGTCGTATATTGAACGTGGAATCGTAGAAACGGGTTGTCCAAACTAAAAATTCAACATATAAAAAGGAAGACATACATTTATTTTAAATCCTACTCTGATGATGTGACCCGTTTGTTAAACACAATAAAAATATATAAAACCTTTTGAATGACTATGTGAAAAATGGCAAGTTATCTATGTTGAATGTCTTAAATGTAAACCAGATTCGATAAATACAAATCCGATCATTAGGATCATTGATAAGAAACTCTATAAATAACGCTACAACATCCTATATCACATTGTAGTCTCAATCATTTACTTATTTAGTTTACAACACGATTGATTAATTTCATCAACATCTAGAAGAATGCAAAACAGATTATTCTGAAAATATTTTCAAGCAGTTCAACAAAAATTATAAAAGTTACGGTAACTAAGAATAATAATTGTATATTCAATATATTTTAGGCCACAAACTTTTACTAGCGTACTTATAATTGTGAAGAAGTTTGATTCACATGTTGGATAAAAAATACATGACTCGACGATCAAATCCTTAAGGAAAGTAATCAGTGTGCTTCTAATTACCTTCTTCAGGTGTCAGAATTACCTAAGTAATTACGGAGGACGAGGGCAAATGCAGAAACCGGCATCTTTAATAACCGTCAGGCATAATGTTTTTTTGTGAATTAGTGCATTGATTTGAAGTAACTACAATAGGGAGACTCTAAATTTTCTACACATTGAACGGGTTTCAGAAATGAAAGCAGCATACTAGGCGCTATTCAATTTAACTGCTTTGTCGGACAAAACAGTTTTATATGACCATGTCTCTTCCCAAATACACTCAACTTTGTTTTAGATTTCATTTTTAGTGATGGTTTTGTGTAACAAAACCACTAATCTAATTTTTCCCACTTACTGTTTAGTATATAGAGACTTAGCAATGTCTCATCTACCATGGCAATGTTAAATAAAAACAGTTTTCACAATTTTTGCCACAAATCTAGATTGTATTGAAAAATCTTCAAACGGAGGTATTGCTTCTGTCCAATTACAAAAAGTGGAAAATCATTATTCTAGAAACACTTGCCCTGATTTCTTTTTGGTAACATTCAGAGACTAGGAAATTTGTATCGATTTTTAATTTACTATCAAAATTGATTTAACATATTCATTTGTAAAAAGGATAAGACTTCATGGTGATCCTTTTCTCTATTTATGTGATTTCTTCATAACGTTTCTCTAAACTCATTTGACTAATTTAAACTGGTATTTCTGATCTCTCCTTTCAGAATCTTCAGTCGCTCGACTTAACATTGTTGTTTTAGATAAAATACATCTTGTAAGTACCTGATAATTTCCTAACTGCCAAACTTTCGTAACACAATAAATGTGATTATACTGTGGTACGAAAAGGACGGAACGAGCTAAATTTTAATTCTCTGCACGTAAAGCAAGTTCATTAAATGATACATGAAAATAAATTAACTTTTGATTGTCTCTATAGTTTATAATTTAATCATAAAAAATTCAAAAAAATATAATGCACTTTGTGGAATATTCCGGGTACTTAATGGTGCCACCATGTATCAAAGAGAGACTAGGAAATTTGTATCGATTTTTAATTTACTATCAAAATTGATTTAACATATTCATTTGTAAAAAGGATAAATAAAGTTTAGCTCTGAATAAATTTATGAAATAAGTTACGCCAATTTTAGTTGAATAAAAATGAATGCTTTAACTGTTACACATCGGTATCCACTTTGTAATTGATTTTCACTTCCTTGACGATGACAACGGCGTTATGGATATCTCAGATATCAGGAATTCTTTTCATTTAACTAGTTTTTAATGTCGGAAGAAGAAGAGCTATTGATCTGAGACGATCACATTAATTATAATCTTATCGTTAATTTCTCAGGAAATCAGACAGACGACTGAAATAAAAGACATGAAATATCCTGAACTTGTCTTCGACTTGATTAATTTAAAAGTAATGAATTAAAAATTACGCAAAAATTAATTAAATTAATTATGTAAATTAATTTTTTGAATAAAAAAAATATATAAAAGAAAAATATATATTTCTGTTGCGCAGTCGATCGAACCGAAAACGAATTAATTTTATTAAATTATGTAAAGTTGTATCTAATCATCGAGTTTTTTCGCTTTGTAAAATTATTTGTTATTCGACTAATCTGATTTTATTATTTTTGTTAAAAAAAAGATTATAAATAATAGCTTTATATATTATTAAAAAAATAAAATCATCGCCATCGAAAATACCATTTTCATTTTAGATTGCCAATCAGAATTTCTGGTCCAAATGAGGACCGATTAACGTTCTCTCAAATAATTAAATTCCAATGAAAAACCGTAAATTTGCATAATTTTTTATTTCTTCAATTTTTTTATTTCAAAAAAAATCAATACTTCAATTTCTTTGCAACCAATTTTACTAACTGAAACATTTCAACAAATTTTTTTTAACAAAAACTCTTTATATATATATATATATATATATATATA
>MQRK01212989.1:10874-25989 GCA_001938485.1 Girardia tigrina | reverse complement strand
ATATATATATATATATATATATATACAAATTATATAAAATTATATAAAATTATATAAAAATAAAATTCATAAATAAATATAATGATGGATAATTTATAATTTAAATTACGATACACCATCAGTCTATCAATTTAGAGAACTCTTATCTTGTTTAATATTTTCAAATTCAAAAATTGATTATCATTAGGGCCATCCTTGGTGGGACGAATATTAAAGATTTTGATAAAGTAAATTATTTAAAACTTAATTTTAAACTGATTAAATAAATGTTTATCTTTAAATAAATCATTTTAAAATTAAATTAGATTTTAGATAAAATTATTAACGATATTATAAAAGTAGAATTTTGAATATAAAATCTGAAAATAATTTCAAATTAAAATTTGTTCGAATAATTGCTTATTAACAAAAATTTATCAATTTAGCAAAATGTCAAATTCTGAAAGCTTGACTGAGAGTTGTCCCAAGGACAATTCAAATTGTATTGAAAATAAATGTATGAAAACCCATATTTGTGTTCTTAATAATAGTCAAGCATTTGTACTTAAACATCTTTCATGATTTATTTAAAAGTAAATGATACATAATAATTGTGATAAATAATAATTATAATTTCAATTTATTTTAATCAATTTCATAAATTATGCAGTTTGAATTTTGGTTATATGATCTGTTATACATGATATTCATAAAACAGATTTCCATTTGATCGTTGATCATGTAAAAAGAACATCTGTCTTTGTGAAAATGGAGAATATGTTATAACGGGTGCGCAGACAAAATCGGGACATATGAAAAATGCATACTATTAAAAATTAAAGTAAATTAAAAATAAATGGAACTTCCAATCAAATTGCAGCACGAACCACATTGGGTGGGGGGTTTCTTGCATAATATTTCGTCATCCTCTCGGCATTCATTTTCTCAGAAAATACATGACAGAGCAATAGCTCCGTGAGAGATTTCGCAACTTTTGGCAGCTGAACTTTTTAAAAGGAAAAGCCTTCACAGTAAACCACTTTGTGAATGAAGGTTGTGCATGGTCTACCATCTATACGCTTCTCTCAAACCTCTCCAAGAGTTCAAATGTGCACAGGAAGCCAGGAAGTTGAGGCCACAATGAAAAGTTAACAAATCCACATCGCGCAAGTATTCGTAGATGGATTCAAACAGAACGTGGTGTATCTCTCAGACTTGAAGCCAGCAAGTATGGTGTCTGTGCCATGACGATGAGGAATATTATCAAGGAAGGCGGTCTAAAATGCCGAAAGAGAAAGAAGGCTCCTCAGTACACAGAGGAGCAAGTAAAGCGAGTGAAGCTGAGAGCAGGGAAATTACTCTGAAGTTTGAGTGATAAAAAAATCATTATGGACGATGAGAGCTACTTCAAGTTGAAATGTGATTATCTACCAGGAAATGATCATTACTTTTCTTCGAGTCCTCAATCTGCTCCTGAACACGACAAATATAGAACAAAAAGAAAGTTCCTTGTTCAGCTGATGGTTTGGCTTTGTGTCTCCGCAGACCACATCAGTGATCTTATATTTTTGCAGCGGCCAAACAGTATACATGCCAATTTCTATCAAGAGCAGTGCATCAGGGATGAAGTGGCTAACTCCACAAAAAGTGCTGAAGAATGGGACTCGCTCATTACCAACTACATTTTACAACCAAGAGTTATTAACGGTCAGATATCTCAATGCATCAAGTAACATCAGGAACAATAGAAGAAAACGGATGTAAATCTACGACATTACTTTAAAATAAAACCGAAAATGTCCACGGAAATAATTCTAAGTGACACTACTGTTGATGGAATCTCTTACAAATTACGCTAAATCAAAAAGCGTTTATCCTCCTGAAACAGACTGGAGCAATGCACCAAACATCAAACCTGACCCAAAATTTCAATGTCAGCATGTCACTCCAGAAGAGATTGCCAACATACTCAAGAACACCAAAAATACTAGTCCCGGTATATCAAACATTGGCTATGCAGATATTGACTATTGCGACCCAGGTTGTCGATTTCTGGCCACATTATTCAACAAAATCATTGATACGGGAGTCATTCCACCCAGTTGGAAAAAATTCCTAACCGTAATGATCCCTAAACCCGGTAAGTTAGGAAATTATAAAGATATAGGATCATGGAGACCGATAGTCCTGATGGAATGCATTGCCAAGTTGTTCACATCTTGCCTATACACTCAAGTGGAATAATGGCTGGTGAAGAACAATTTAATTTCAAAGTTCCAAAAAGGCTATCGGGCGGGTGCGCTGAACACAATAACGTCATGAGAATTTTACTGGAGGAATATCAACATCTTTACATTGCATTCCTCGATCTAACTGATGCGTTTGACAGTTTTCCAATTAATCATATATTAAAAGTTCTCAGAAGAAAAGGTCTAGATTCATTCTTCTCCACTCTTATTGCAAATCTGTACTCGGATTGTTCATCAACATATACCTGTAATGATTGTACGACTGAAGACTTATCAATCAGGAGGTGGTTAGACAAGGGTTAGACAGCTATCAATGCTGTTGTTCAGCGTTGGCATTGATCCAATTTTGACTGCACTACAAGAAAATGATGCTTTTGTTATTGACACCGAGGTTGGTGAAATTACTTGTCTGGCATATGCAGATGATATTGCACTAGTTGTAACCAGTAACTCTTGTTTACAAGCCATAGTTTCAACTGCATGAGATATGGTTGAATGAACTTCTATGAAGTTAAACCCAGTCGAATGTGAATATTTATCAACTCATCTTATAAATGAATCCATATTAATAATGTATCAATACCTACAGTCACAGATGAAGGAGGTAACCGTTATCTCGGAGTAGACTCTACTAGAAAGACAAAATTCCCTCCTGAACATCTATTTCTATCAGCTATTAAGGACTTTAAAAAAATAACCAAATCAATGCTATTTCCCTGGCATAAAATAGAAGCATATAGAATCTTTATATACTCACGATTCACCTTCTATTTTCGAAATTATAATATACCAAACAGAGAACTAAAGGATTATAGCCATCACGAAACCACGAAATTTATCTTTAAAAGCAGCCTTGACGTGGAAATTCGTCGTTACTTGAAGAAGATTTGTGGAACAGTCCAAAATTCATCCAATGACTACATTTATGCTGCCAATAAAAAAGATCGTTTAGGCTCAGTCTCTGCCCGAGAGAATACGCAATACAATTTATAATTCAAGCTTACAGGAACATGGTGTGCTCTGACGAAACATCGCGGCATCTCACCTTTATCAATTTATTCAACACCCTAGACAGATAACACGGTACTAAAAAAGAATGGACACTCTCTGATTGCCTAAATTTGATCAACACAGGTGACAAAGAGAATGGATTTAAATCTTGGTGGACCAAGATTCAGAATTCACTCAAATACCTGAAAGGCATTGGTTTACAAATTCAGTTTGTCACCAACAAGTTAGCTATTTGTTTAAAAGTTCACATATCCAATGACTCCATGATACTAAGTGAACATTCAATTGACAATATAACTTTCCGCTTGCACAGAATCTATAACAAAATGAAATTTGGCAAATGTTGGAATGTCAGCTATCTCATTGGCAGAACACAACTTCAGCGCCAAAGTACTTTACAACGAGTCACTAGTCATCGAAGAATTTCGCTTTTTACACAGCGCAAGGACTAATATTTTACCAACCAATTATAAGCCAAAAAAACCAAGACAACAATCGATGTGCAGGCATGTGGTCAAGATATAGAAACACACATCCATGTTCTATGTTGTTGTAAACCAAACAGCACTCTGATACAAGTGAGACATAATGCAATCGCAGAAATCGTTACAGATGCTTTACTTCCAGAGAAACCAATTTTAAAAATCATCATGAGCAATAGCAATTTATATTTATAAAATAATAAATGGCTTAGATAAAGAAGCTTTAGTTTTTTAGTAGATAAGTGTTTAATTTATATAATTATAAGTACCCTGTTTTATGGTTATAAAGTACCACTTACTTAGGTTCCACCTTATTAAATTTTTTTGGACCCCGAAATTTTATGTTTTTTCTTCTTAGGTGCCACTTTCTTTTAAGGTGCCATCTTATTATATATTTTTATACTTTTTTTAAATTTTTTAATAAATTTTTTTAATAATGTTTTTATGCTTTTTTTTAAAAATTTTATTTTTAAATGAAAATTAGTTTTAATTTAACATAAAACAGGGTACTCTAAAATGTCAAGTGCAAAGCGAAAGACTTATACATTGCAATTTAAACTTGATACTGTTAATTACGCTCTAAATTCTTCACATTCAAAGGCAGCTGAACATTTCAAAGTTCATCGCAATCAAATTCAACGATGGAAGAACGAGAAGGATCTCATGGAAGCTAAAAAAAATAAGGAAGCAAAAGTTGTGAGGAGAATTCGATCGATTAAATGGCCAGAATTGGAAGTAAAATTAAAAGAATTAGTGCTGAAACAAAGAAAAGAAAGATATGTTGTTTCCGGAACATAAATTTTAAGTAAAGCTAGAGGAATGATTGTATGAATGAAAATTAAAGATTTTAAAGGTTCTACATTTTGGATTAGTAGCTTCATGAAGAGAAATATACTTATCGTGTGTGCAGTTAGTTCAGTTGGTCAGAAACTTCCTGATGATTTGGAACAGCAAATGATGAATTTTGTGGATTTTGTTTCAAAAAACAAAAAAGCATATTCTATTCAACACATTGGTAACATGGACGAAGTTCATGTAACGTTTGATATGCCATCAAAATTTACTGTTGACCAAAAAGGTTCTTCTGATGTTCGCGTCGCAACAACTGGTGCTGAAAAATCTCGATTTACAGTCGTCTTATGTGTTACTGCTGATAGCTATAAATTGCCCACATATGTCATTTTCCGCCGAAAAACAATATCAAAAAGATCGTTTCCACAAAATGTTATCCTATCAGCTAATCTTGCATGACATTTAGTGAAACTCTTCTGTGGTTTGAAAAAGTAGGGTTGAGAAGAAGAATGACAATGTTTAATCCAAAATCACTTCTTATGATAAATTCTGCTCCTGGACATCGAACTGCTGAAGTCAAATCGAAATTTGTTGCAAATGAAACCTTAATGGCCATGATTCCAGGTGGATTAACGAAAATATTACAAGTTTTGGATATCAGTGTAAACAAATCATTTAAAGCTTATTTACGTCGTCATTGGGAAAATTGAATGATTAATGGTTATAAGCAATATACGAAATCAGGAAATTTGAAGAGAGCTTCATCCGAAGATATTAGTTAGTTTCTCCAAGTTAGTCTATCGCTACTTGTGTGTGCCTGTGAATTCTGTGGACGCTGAACGCAGTATCAGCCAATACACGCGCGTCAATGCCCCGCAGCGTCAACAATTTACTGACAGAAATTTAGTTCTACAAACTATGTTTACCTTTAACTCTAAGTAGAATTCTCTAAGTACTGTACATGTATTTTTTCTATTTTATTAAAGGCACATACTGGATGTACTTTAGTCTCTTGCAATTACTTCCAAGAGAAATACAAGAACTGGAAAATTATGTTGTTTAGGGAAATCAATAAAATGTGTTCGATTTGCTATAGATAACACGAAAACTTTTTTCCATGTTTTACTTTACGCCGTGTAACACGGTACCGTGTTTTTTAAATTTTGAAGAGATAACCGTGTTTTTCGCGATTTTTTACCGTAATTGTCAACTGACCCTAGTCATGTCATATGAAATCATCGAAAACTGAACTTTAGTGATGTCATGAGATTTGACATCATTGAAGTTCAATACTACTGAATGTGCTGAGGAATGATACAATTACATTGTCCCCTTGGAGAAGAACGCAGTTCGGAGTGGTTTTCGTCTTGAGAAAAACCTAATACTGGCTTCAGACGCTCGAGATTGATGGTTTTTCGGCATCCTGAGTTTTAATTTTTGCAACATTACCTTAAATAGAAATAACCGGAAATGATCCAGTATAGCGAGGCTTCATATGATGAGTATCTTTTTTACGGTTCCAGACATACTTGGCTGAGAGTACTGAACTTGGCAGATGAGTTAATTTCTGTGCAGAGTTGCCAAAAGATTCGTTTGTATCAGAGGAGAGGAAGTGTTTTCTGGTGGTATGTAGAGCTTCGAGATCAGTATTAATCGTTTCTCTAAAAAGCTCATCATGGAAAGCTGTTCCAGGTCCGAATAACAAAACACTAGGAGAAGTCCCTGTAGTTGAATTAAAAGTATTTCGCCAACCTAATAACACGAGTGGAAGAAAATTTAAATATAAAGAGAATATATAAATTCTCAATTCTTAAATATATAAAACTATTATTTTATCATTTGTTTTGTTTTTCTAAACAATGCAACTGGAAAAATAAATGTAACTTTCTTTTTTCTTAATAAGAAAAACTTGATTTGGTTTTTAATAGAAAATGTTAGAAATCAATAAAATATTTTTATTCATATTAATTATTTTATAAAAGATTGCGACAGTCAGTTTGAAGAGGTACCTAAACAACTTAGAGAAGTTTGAATGTTGATACCGGAATCACAAAGAGAAGAAATGATTATGCAGATATATACAATACTTTCTCACGTTGGTACAGAAAAAGTAACGAAACAAATTGCAGAAAAGAGTGATATGAACAACCGAAACCAAATGATAATGGAAGTAATAGGACGATATGAAGTATGACAAAAAAGCAAAACAGTAACGACGGCCACGAAAGAAAAACGAATAACATTGGTCGCAAACGTACTATTTGTGAATTATATATCGATATTGGTGGACCACTAAAAAAGAAATCGGAAAGACAAATTACAACGTCTGCAATCATCGATCAATTCAGTAGATATATTTCATTAACAGCGTTTAGTTAACAAGACGAATCAACTATAAAGAATACAATTATGTCAGAATGGATTTTACAATTTGGTGCTCTAAAAGATATTCATACAAATTATGGTAAAAAATTTCAATCGAAGGTAATAAAAGATATGGCTGAAATATGAGCATTTAAAAATAAAAATACGTTTATTTTATTATGATTATTAAATATTTTAAAATTAAAATAATTAGTTTTAGGATAAAATTTTGTAAAAAGTTTTAGTTTTAATGTAAAAATTATTTTAATTATTTAACGTTTTAAAATTTATCAAATTTTAAAAAATGGAATCAGAAGAAAAATGCAATAGATTATTTTTTGGTCAAATAATTGAATTAACAAGAAATTTGTTTAAATGTGTGAATTATTATTATTAATAAAACTTTTGGTGTTGATTTATGGGTATTGAATCTGATAATAATGAAAGTGCCATAAAGGCAACTTACAGATGCCCTTCATTCAAGTAACTTTTTGATAATCGCTATTTTGCGTACGATTGAACATGTTTGACCGACATGAAAAAAATATATCTTAGAAACATTTTTTGGTTCTTTTCTACAATTTACACATTTTTTAAAATACTTTTGAATCATTTATTTAATCATTTTTTTGAATGACTTAATTTTACGACCACAGCATGACCTTTATGACAGCCGCGAGAATTTAATTTGAATGCAGGATGATTTATATGCAAAATTACCTTTCATTATACAATCGGTTTTCGATTTATCTCAAAAATATTCTCAGTAGAGATTCTACTATCTCGATCTTAGTAATCTATAGATTGAATAGTGTCTTGCTTGGTCATAAATTGAACGTAAACCAAAGAGCAACGACATTATATATAGAGTACATGGTGCACCTATTATTTCGTGATACTAATATAGAAATAATATTATAAAACAATTGATATCGATATTTGTAAACTTCAATATACATAGATTAATAAAATGTATTTTCTTTTAATAATCCATTATTGTTTAAGTCAATTTTTTGAATATTCAAAAAATGTCACTGAAACTATTCGATGTCGAAGCGTTATTTGCTTTCTCTATCTAAAAGAAAAAACAACAGAGATAAGGTTCTTTCTGAACTATAAGCTGTTAAGAAGCATGAATGCGCATCAACAGCAGCAATTCTTCATTTGTTCAATTACTTTCAGAGTGATGGAACCTCCGTTGTTAAAGAAGAAAGATCTGGAAGATCCTCGGAAATTGACGAAAAAAAACGCAAAAGCTGCAGATAATTGTGCAAAACGAGAGAGCTCACAACCCGTCTAAATATGAGCAAAAGCACAATGAATACTCTACTCACTTTTGTATTAAAAATTATGTTTCCGTTTTGCGCCGCGCTTTGTAAGAGTGAAAATGGGATAAAGATGTTTGAAATGGTGCATGGAGAATCTATAGATCAGTACCAATGTTGGGGGACCATATCATTGATAATACCATAATTGTGGACGAGACAACATTTATCCATGATGTTCTCGAATCTAAAAGAGAGTCGCAAAAATGGTAACTTCCAGGATAAACCAGCTCTCTGAAAATGCGATCCTTAACTTGCTACAGAAAGGCTCTCATGCTTAAGGTGTTTTGGGACACTAATGAGATTATTCTGACTGAATATTTTGAATTTCGTGAGTGTGGGATCTCTATTTTATTTATGATAATTCTTTCAACACCACCAGCAACATTTCCATTTCGCGGTGCGAGCTCAATTTTCTATCTCTTTCCCTATACAGCCCTGATTTAACTCCCCCATTTTTTTCATGTTTAGTATTTTCGGGGCCAAGTGTTCGCCAACAAACATTATTCATTGGAGAAAAGCTTCCAAAATGTTTAAAAAATGACTTCTGAAATGTCGGTTTTCGCTGGGAAAATTGTCAGTGCCCAAGGAAATTATTTTGTGAAATGATGCCTATTTACCTTGCATGTTCTGAATACAAAGTGTTGTGCTGATATCTTAAGGCTTCAATATTAGTCTCCCCAACGTATACAAAGTTATTTTATGAATGAAATTATTCAAAATATTTAAATTAAAAACTGGTTTTAAATAAGAAAATATTACTGTTCAAAGTTTATGAAAGCATTTTATACAATAATTTTGTTATATTTAAGTTCATAAACTTTAGTGTAATTAAGTAACATAAAAATGTTTTCAAAGGTCATTCATGTCCTATTGCAATTGCATATCTCTTAATAACCTCACCATTTTGTATTGAATCTGTTAACGAATGGTAATGATAAATTATAATTATTTATATTTTTGGTAGTTTTATTTTATTAAGATGGTTATATATTTCGTCGTGGTGTTTTCGCGCCATTAAATTTAATCGGAAATGTCTTCTGAATCATGGTGAAACTGCAATTCTCTTTTCATTCACAACTTTATATTTTATATTTCTTACCTTTTATTACTACCCGATGGATATCAAAATATTCCATCTTCAAAAACATTTAATTAATATTTTGTTTTGATAAAAAATACTTTATTTGCACATATATGATCGTAAAATAAATTATTGATAAAAACTAGTATATTTACGGATCAAAATACTATTATTTTAGAGGTCCTTGTAACTACAGTGACTATAAGATTGTGTACAGTAAACAATATCACACAATAGATATCTTTATAATTACGGTAACAAAAAATAGTTCATTTATCTAACTTATGTAGTTCGAATGCATATCTGATTTGATCAATGATGCTGTAGGGTCCTCGGTGGGTCTTGACTTATTCTGTTTTTACAATCGCACAGCATCTTTAAGTACTTAAAATACTGAGATCAGTATATAAAAGATATTTTCTGATCAATTATCATTTATTTGATTTTCAATTATATGATATGGTCTTTCTAGTTAAGGCATTCGTAGTTATTCATATTATATTATCTTCATTGTCACTAACGTCAAGGTAAATATTTTATCATAATTTTATTATTTTATACATATAACGGATAACTCAGAATAGTATTACTGATGATACAATATTATTTTTAATAGCCCCCCCCCAATGTCTCACTATTACTTGTCGAAGGGCCTTACCCTAGGTGACCGCCTTCGACATTGTGGAAGAATAGTGCTGAATATTTTAGACTCATTATAAAATATTATATATATTTATTTATTTATAATAACAATACTGCTGTTGTTACTCGCAATATTGATTAAAAATGTTCAAAATTAAAAGATCGAAATATCAAATTAGAAAGAAATATATTTACGAATTCGTATAATTTAAAAAAAAATGACAAATTTCCAATAACATTTAGAAAGAAATTTCTAAAATTGAATTCATTTTTTTCTATTTATTAAAATTTAAGTTGAGTTTTTCATTTTTTTCTAATTTAGTATTTGAAGAAATCATTTAAGTTTCTAAGATTTAATATTCTGAGACTTAATTTTTGAGATTTAATTTTCAGGACTTAATTGTCTTGCTCCAGTATTTATGTACATATGATATTGATTAATATTAGGTAATCAAGTATGATATTTGCAGAACTAAAGTCAAAGTTTATTGACAATTTACCAATACAAATATTTATTTTGTTCATCGAAGTATGAACTCATATTATTGACATACGTTTGTCATTTTTACTGCATCTTCGGAATTAAATTTTGTTCTTATCAAAAAGTTATTATAAGTTTAGCAGATGTGGTCGTCAGATTGAGCTAGGTATGGGGAGTATGGAGGATTATGCAGAATTTCCAACTGAGGTTCCTGCAGTTTTATCACGGTCTTAAGTAAAGTATATGGTTTTGAAATGTCGCAGAGCAAAATGGAAGTCAAGCAGTTTACCAAACACCTCTGATTTTCTCTTAGTTTCCGATTTCTATCTTTCAGTTTGTTACAGTAGACATTTTCTGTAATCGACGAACCAGATTTCATTAAGTCATAATGGATTAAATCTGCGGCAGACCACCAAACACTTGCCATTAGTTGGTTTTGATGAATGTTTTGCTTTGGACTTTGTTTCGGTGCTTCATTCGTGTTCATTCACCTTGATGAATATTTGCAATTATAATATTGAATTCACTTTTCATAACAAGTGACGATTCGATTCAAAATGTGACCTCATTTATAATGAGAAAGTATCTCCAAGAAAACATGTAAACGCTTTTGTTTTTGTTTTTCATTCAACTTGTGTAGAAAAAAACTCATGCTACATTTCCACTTTACCAATTTCACCTAAGTGATTCAATATTGTTTGATGGTAACAGCAAACGTTACCTATAATTGACAAGCACTTTATGATAGATGCGACTCCACACTTACCCTCCTTTTTTTAATTGTCTTCATGCGTTCCTGCGCAATCCTAAGACTCATAATTGATATTAAAATTACCTTTCACGAATGTCCTAAAACCCTTTGAGACTATCTGGTGCGTAGAAACATTGTGTCCGAATACAATATTAATGCTTTGCATGGTTTCTAATGCTGATGTTCCACGTAAGAACTCATACTTCGTAATAGTTCGAATTTCTGCCTTTTCTTTTTTGTAAAATACTGATTATTAAAAATTATTAAAATAGCTTATCAAAAATTTTACCTAATTTTTATTGATATGTTCAATAGCCAAGATAGTATCAATCAAACAAAAAAACTGAGCAAACAAAATGTCAAGTCTTTATCAAATGATAACTATTTGAATTTAATGCAATCATGCCTACAAATTTCATACTTGACAACCTAGAATAAAAGTGAGTAAAGAAATTAAATTAATTTATGTTTAGTGAAATCAATGATAGTAAATTTGAAAAATGTTTTATGACAAGTAAACAAAAGAAATTTGATGTGTTACCAGGACTAGGGTGGGATAATTTGGAAAATGTAGAAAAAGGAAGAGTACTTGATTTGCGATTTTCCAAGTGCCAGTTTTCCGATGATAACAAATACTTAATACCAGGTGCCTTATCTCTTATACCAAAGAAATCGTCGAAATTAGAATTGTTCTCTGAAACATTTGATCATTACAACAATTATACATCGACGACCTCCAGATCAATGAAGGTCGATGCCTCCGTAAAGGTTACTGATATTTTTTCTTTAGGAGGTGGATTTTCAAATGAATTCACTCAAGTGAAAGTATATCAGGTACTCTCTTCAATAAATATTTAAAAAATTTTATTTTAACTATTTTTATATCGGTAAATTAATAATTATGACATTATATGATTTCAATGTTACCAATATGTTTCACTTATGTGAATTCAAATCAAATTCCAAAAAAACTAAAATGTTTTTAATTAATTTAATAATAAATAAATTATTATAATGATGTATTATTAAATATCAAACAATTTTCTAGAAAAAATATTTTTAAATTAGTATTAGTCATTAGAAGTTAATCTGATCGCATTGATCGTTGTTCAAATTTATCTCTATTTGAAATAAATGGAAGCAGTTTAAGAGATTCATCAACTATATGGATTAATTCAAAATCCACATGTAATGGAGACATTGCTCCAGAATGGACCTGTCCCCTACCACTTAATTGTGCAATCTATTGACGGTCCACACACTTGAGGGACCCACTCCCCCGGGGGCGGCGTCCACCGCCAAGTTGTAGGGAAGAGTGGCTACCGCAGGGCAACCAGTCGCAGTCAATGAGTCATCTGATTCGCCGTCGAGCCAGAACCGGGAGAGTGGATCCGTCTGGGATGGCCCAGATTTTCGAGCTCCAGGGAAGCACCGCCAGGTTGGGTAAGGACCGACCGCATGACGAGTAGCGAAATATATCAAATATCTCAAAGGTTGATGTTAAACCCAGACTCTATGTACCAAAGCTTTAATTTTGTTCCTATTGTATTTTGTGTCAGAAAAAAACATTTGAGCAACTATACAAACCGATATAATTTGGTTTTCGATATATTCGAGTCTAATATTTATCTTTAAATCTTTCAATTAATACGTCTAAAATGATAGTTTATTAATATTTTCCATTTCAAAGGTAAACTGGATTTTATGATGAAGACCATTTACAAACTCTAAAAAGCGTGAGACATTATCTTCACCTTTAAATTAAAGGTTTAATTAATTGAAAGAATTAAAGATAAATATCATAACAATTCAAATAATTATACAACACATACACTAATACATATTTATTCTCATATGTATAATATTAGGGTGAACCAAAAGTCTTCGTATTTTTTTATTAAAAATTTAAACATAATTTTACAAGAAATAAAAAACATTTAAGTTTCAAAGCAAAGGACATTTGATTCTATAACTTGTACCCATCTATGGGCAAGTTGTGCGACCCCGCTGCGGTACCAATCTTTGTT
This sequence comes from Girardia tigrina, assembly GCA_001938485.1. NCBI lineage: Eukaryota > Metazoa > Platyhelminthes > Tricladida > Dugesiidae > Girardia > Girardia tigrina. The sequence continues at coordinate 12,802 of MQRK01212989.1, read as the reverse complement.
CTTAAAAGCGAAGAACTGGTGACAGCCGTTTTTGACTTCGGCCAGATTATTGAAGCTGCGACCAAGAAGGAAGTGTGCAATAGAGTGGAAAAGGTGATAGTCCGATGGCGCAAGATCCGGACTATAGGCTGGGTGTGGAAGAAGTTCAAAGGCGTCGAGATTTTTAATTTTTTCCTTTGTTTGTTTGGCGGTGTGCGGTTTTGCATTGTTCTGTTGTAGAAGAACTCGCTTTCGATTAATCAAAGCGTGGTATTTCTCGCCAAGTGCCGCATACATTTGATCAAGTTTGGTGCAGTAAAGGTCAGCGTCAATGATACGACCATTTGGAACTAGCTCGAAGTGAATCACGCCTTCGAAATTCCATTAAACACACAAAAGGGCCTTCCTTGAGAAATGATCTCGTTTCGCTACCAGTTTTGCCAATTGTTCGGGGTCCAACCATTGATTTTATTGGTCTGGATTACTAAAGTAAACTTACTTTTCATCGCAAATTACTATTGGACGGATGAAACGGTCATCGCGCGGATTTTCAAGCAATTTTTGACTAGTTTCGAAACGCTTTTTGGTTTGATTTTGTGTCAATTCATGAGTCACTTCTCGACATCCTCTATTGACCTTGCCAAGAGCGTGAAGGTGTCGTACAATGGATGTTTGAGGAATATCGAGTTTGGCCGACAATCTGCGAGTACTTATTGACGGATTTATCTCGACGGCTTCATGATTTGCTCTCGAATCTACGGGGATAGGTCGGCCTGAACGTGCATTGTCTCCGAGGTCACAGTCACCTTCGTTGAACCTTTTGAACCAAATTTGTGCAGTACAATTTGAGACCACATTATCACTTTCAACTGCGCATATCTTCTTTGTTGCTGCAGTTGCTTTTAAGCCCTGTTTCCAATAATGGCGTAATAGAACACGAATTTCAAAATTTTCCATGATTTTTCTAAAAGACCATAAAAATTATATTAAAGACTAATGAGAAGTTTTAATATATATTGTGATAGAGCAGTTTAAGAGCTTTAAAAATATATAACCCATGTATATAAAATATCTTTACTTGGTAATAAGAAACAATTGAACAAAAAACCGTAGAAAATACGAAAAGACATTTGGTTCACCCTAATAGACAAAATTATGTTTAGTATTATTAGTGTCAGAAAAGTAAAAAAAATAAAAATGTTGACTAGACATTAAATAAAATTGAGAAAAATACATTATATATATATATATATATATATGTGTGTGTGTGTGTGTATTTTTTAGGTGTACAAGTATGAAATGCGGATTTCAGAAAACGGATTGTGCACAATGCAAAAAGTAGGTCAATGGTTAGGCAATGATGTCATAATATTGAGTAATTATGTAGTGTCTCATACGTAACTCATAAATTGATAAAGCGTTTTAATAATTGTTGTATTTCTGTGGTTAAGATGCCCAAATTTATGCCAAGCAGGGAGCATTCGCGGACGGTACTAATTTTTTGTTACCATCTAAAGAAAACTGCTGCTGAATCATACCGAATACTCCAAGAAGCTTATGGTGAATATGCCCCATCGGAAGATACATGTGAACGATGGTTTCGGCGCTTCCATGGTGGTGACTTTGATGTTGCAGATAAGGACCATGGGAAACCACGAAAAGGTTTCGAAGATGTGGAATTGCAAGCTTTGTTGGATGAAGATGATTCGCAAACACAAAACCAACTGGCAGAGCAATTAGGCGTTACTCAACAAGCTGTTAGCAATCGCCTCAGGCAGATGGGAAAGATTCATAAGATCGGCCGATGGGTACTATATCAATTGAACGATAGGCAGATGGAGATTCGCAAAACCACTTGTGAAATCTTGCTTGCACGATACAAAAAGAAGTCATTTTTCCATCGCATCGTTACTGGGGACGAAAAGTGGATTTATTTTGATAATCCTAAA